>CAUYON010072839.1:0-35119 GCA_963573935.1 Arctocebus calabarensis | reverse complement strand
ACACAAGAATATGGGGAAAGGGGCATGGAAGGGGAGGGGAAGGGTGAGGTTGGGGTGGAGGGAGGATAATTGGAGGGGCCACACCTACAATGCATCTTAGAAGGGTACAGGCGAACCTTACTAAATGCAGAATACAAATGTCTTCATATAATAACTGAGAAAATGCCAGGAAGGCTATGTTAATCAGTTTGATGAAAATAGTTCAAATTGTATATGAAACCAGCACATTGTACCCCTTGATTGCACTATTGTACACAGCTATGATTTAATAATAAAGATAATAAAAAAATTAAAGAAAAAAAAACTGAAACTCCTTAGCATGAAAGATACTTCATGAATGAATTGCTTGTCTGTCTCTTGCATTAACTTCCACATCACCTTTTCCGTCCCTCAACACCCACTCCCCAGAGTCTGTATCCCAGAGGTTCTCATTCACAGTCCAACTCATCTTCATCCATCAGGCTTCTGGTGGAGCACGAAGCAGTTTTACTAATAAAGTTCTCAAGTTTGTAAATATTTTCCTTTTTACTAAATAAGAATAGGTTCAAAATTGTCCCTATAAATGGCAGTCTCTCTTGTTGATATTCCAATATGCTATGCTTTTTTCTCTTTTGTTTTGTTTTTTGAGACAGTGTCATCAAATCACCCTCGGTAGAGTGCTGTAGCATCACAGGTTACAGCAACCTCTAACTCTTGGACTTAAGTGATTCTCTTGCCTCAGCCTCCCAAGTAGCTGAGACTACAGGCACCTGCCACAATGCTAGGCTATTTTTTATTGTTGTTGTCATTGTTGTTTAGCAGGCCCTGGCGAGGTTTAAACCTGCCAGCCCTGGTATATGTGGCCAGTGCCCTAACCACTGAGCTGTAGGCACCAAGCCTGCTATGCTGTCTTGAATGTCAGGGAAAGACTGGAATAAGTTCATAAAATTTGCCATACACATGAAAATCACCTGTCATGGGATTAAGGTAGGAAAAAATGTAGAGAACCACTGTTGTGGACTATGTAATGAAATACCCAGGGTTCCACCTATAGCAGTTGTCAAACTTAATTATAATTTTTTATCCGTCACTCCCACTGTGAACTCCACAGGGGTATACACTTAGAACTTTTATCTCTGCACCTGGTACTTGAAAATGCCTGATAAAACCAGAAGGGAATTTTCTCTTCCAAGCGTCAAATGAAGTCTGAGATTGGGGGGGCCTCCTGTGCTGTCTCTGTAGCCATATATTTCATGGGCCTTGGCCAGAGGAAGTATGTGGTTGGGAAATGGAGATAGCAGATGTAGGCTTAGGGTTCCAATGAGTTTTGTCGATAAAAGTTAAGAGGAATGTGTAGGGTATTGGATGGAAAAGAGAATAAATTGAAATAAACACTTCTGGTTTTTTCACTTCCCTATCTCCACAGTCTGGCTCTTCTCTAACCATTACATAGAAACTATTCTGGCTAAAGTCACTAGGTTTTTGTTGTTGTTGTTTTTAATTGAGATAGAGTCTTGTTCAGTCTCCCTGGGTAGAGTATTATGGCATCATAGTTCACAGCAACCCCAAATTCTTGGGCTCAAGAGATCTTCTCGCTTAGTTTTTCTATTTTTAGTAAAGACAGGGTCTTTTTCTTGCTCAGGCTGGTCTCAGACTCCCAAGCTCTAGCAAGACCGCCACCTCAGCCTCCCTGACCACCAGGATTACAGGTGTAGAGCTACCACACCCGCCTTAAGTCACTAATGACCTCTATTGCCAAATCCATGGCACATTCAAATGCTCATTTCCTGTCTCTCAGCAGAATTCCATCCAGTTTTCCAGTCCATCCTTTATAAACACTCTGTTTTCCTCACTTCTGTGTCATCACTGTCATCACACTGGCTGGCCTACAAAGATGGGGTTTCCTTCTGTCTTTTTGAATACCTCTTTTCTGGGGTCTCCTTCCCCTGCATTCAGCCTACTTTCTGGAGTTTGATTTCAGGCTATGGACTAGGCCAATTTGACTTTACCCTACATTCATGCCCAGATGCCATGTTTGCTAAATGAATGGATACCTAAATGATTGTTATTAAGTGATTATTTGAGAACAAAAAGAAAAAGCCTTGGAGTATGAAGATGTCAATAATCAAACCCATATCTAACTTGAGTAGCTAAGTGACGGTCAACTCAAGGATCTGAGAACAGTAATCACGGCTCACATTTATTGAGTCCTGAGGACAGGCTTAAAGCATTTCATGGGTAAAGTCACTTAACACACATAAAAGCCTGTGAGCATAGAGATGAGAAAACTGGGAAACAGAAAATGTATTTAACTTACCCAGAAGACACAGAGCTGGGAAGAAGAGGAAGTAGGATTCCAACCTAGGCAGTCTGGTTCCAGAGCCTATTAGCACTATTTAATTGAGAAGCTTCCCAGCCAGTAAGCATGAATGAATTACAGATGTGCCACCAGAACTCATTTAGCCCTGGGACGTCCAGCCTGGTGGCCTTGGGCTGTGAGCAGCCTTGTGCAGGACAGATCTGACACCTGTTCCTTGGTCCCACAAGCAGGACTGGGAGCCAGGACTGAAGCCTGCTGCCGGGCGGGGGCTGTGCTAAGTACCCTTACCTTGGGTGTCTAGCTCAGTGGCAGCTACGGGAACAAGCCACTAAGAATGGTGGGAAACATGTTCCTGTGGCAGCTGGCAAGGTTCACATGCCAAGTACACTGGGGCGCAGTGAGCCTCCACGACGCTGGGGGTTGTGTGGAGAGGAGGTCATGCCAGAAACTGTCTTCATACAGCAGAGCACACTGACACCTGTCCACTGTGGAGGACACGTCTTTGGCCCAGCGACTGCAAGGTGACTGCTCTAATACTACTGCACACAGATTTTCCAGCGGGAGCGCCATCGTTATCTCAAAATGCTTTGTTGAAACTGTTTTATTGTTTGAGAAATCCCTAAAGAAAAAGAAGAATGCTTTGACATTTTAATTTGTACAATTTTGAATATATGCAAAATAAAACTTTTTAAGTGTTTTGTTGCTTGCTTACGTGGTGAACAAAGTTTCTTGTTGATGGTGACTGCCAAGACTTTAAAGAGAAGGACGTTAAAAATTCTTGTTGGTGGGCAGCGCCTATGGCTCAGTGGGTAGGGCGCCGGCTCCATATACTGAGGGTGGCGGGTTCAAACCCGGCCCTGGCCAAACTGCATCAAAAAATAGCCAGGCGTTGTGGCGAGCGCCTGTAGTCCCACCTAGTTGTGAGGCTGAGACAAGAGAATCGCCTAAGCCCAGGAGTTGGAAGGTGCTATGAGCTGTGACTCCACCGCACTCTACTGTGGGCAATAAAGTGAGACTCTGTCTCTAAAAAAAAAAAAAAAAAAAAAATTCTTGTTGGAAGTTCCTCGCAGCCATCTGAAGCATGAAACCTGTGGCACAAAAGTTATGCTCGTGAAAGTAAGCTCAAGTTTTTCACCAAAAGCGGTGAAAAGATTTTTTGGAGTTTTCACCTAAATTTTACATTATTATCTTCTTTCATTTTTTTTCTTCTTATAATCATCTAATATAAAGAATATGCAACTTTCCACCAAGTATCAGGTAGGTGCCTCAAATTCTACCCAGTTTATTCCAATTATCATTCTCTGTGTATATTACAAGAGAAAGTGGTTGAGAAGTCCCTCTCTGCACTGTACTATATGTGAGGCGTATTCATTTTCTCATGTATCATTTTCATAGGTGTGGGCCCATTCAACCACACACGTAACCTGCAGTTAATTCTGAGTGCACTGTCTTCCTCTCGCTGCTTTTCCTGCCTAGTGACTAAGAATGGAGAATTTGGAGCCAGATGCCTGATGCAAATTCCAGTGTTGCCGCTTATTAGCTGTGTGACACTGAGCAGGTAACCTAACCTCTCTGTTTTCCCATATAAAGAGGGCATCCCTTGGCTCGGCACCCGTAGCACGGTGATTGCAGCACTAGCCACGGAGAACAAGGTTGGTGGGTTTGAACCCAGCCCAGGCCAGCTAAATAACAATGACAATTGCAACAAAAGAAAAATAGCCGGGCGCTGTGGTGGGCGCCTGTAGTCCGAGCTACTGGGAAGGCTGAGGCAAAAGAATCACTTAAGCCCAAGAGTTAGAGGTTTCTGTGAGCTGTGACACCACAGCACTCTACCGAAGACGATAGAATGAGACTCTGTCTCAAAAAAAAAAAAAAGGGCAGTGCCTGTGGCTCAAAGGAGTAGGACGCCAGCTCCATATGCTGGAGGTGGCGGGTTCAAACCCAGCCCCGGTCAAAAACTGCAAAAAAAAGAGGGCACTCCAAGAGTCGCCACCTCGTACTTGAGCTGATACTATAAACATCTCAGAATGTTGCCTGGTGTATAGCAGGTGCCCCCGAACGCCAGCTGCTGTCTGTCCCCCTCTTCTCTCTCTGCCCCGTCTTGCCTTCTTGCCTGGCTTAGGTGTCATTCCCTCTGACTGCTCCTTCTTTCTCTCTCCACTGCAGCTTGGCCTGGCGACTCTCTCAGGAGCTCGTGGAGCCCAGCGTCACCCCCTTCACAGCACTCACCACCAGGCATGGTCGCTGTTTCCACTTTCCTGTCTACTGTCACCCTGCCCCATTAGTGCAAGCTCCTGGAGCACAGGAGATGTTCTGTGACTCCAGAACGCCCAGCTCCCCCATGGTGTCTGGTGCTTCCTAACCAGGCCGTGGATGAAAGCCTGGATGGAGGAGCCCCTTTCTGTCCCTCATTTCTGTAGCAATGACGTAGGATGACAGGAAGAAATAGACAACTTTCCTGACAGGTGTTTAGAAGTCCGATTTCAAAGGTAAGTACCCATGATATTCCCTTCCTAAGTCCTCTGTCCCAACTCCCCGCGGGCCTTTATGTCAAAGCAAAGGGAAACCCTGTTTCGTAAAAAACCATCCCGCTGTCCTTCTGTCACTTCATGTCCCCTTCAGAGTTGTTGATGTGTCAGAGGAAGGCCTGGGAAACTTTGGTGTTAGCCACACACTAGGCTGTGCTTGGCAGGAGTTTCTCCATGTCTCGAAAAGGCAACGGCATGGAAGCATTGTCCTGGAGGGTGGCTCTGGCTGCTGGGCAGTCAGGTGGAGGTCATTTGGACTGAGTCGCAGCTTGAGGAAGGGCAGCGAGTGCTGGGCCACACATCTCAGCACAGTGACAGTCCCCACCAGAGCCACAGGAGGCTCTGGGCAGTTACTCAGTATGTGGAATCCCTCTACATGGAAGCAGTATTGATGCAAAGTTCCTTCGTTCAAAGCTGGACAGGGACCCCGTTTTACTAGGCTTGGGCAAGTTCATGAAGGGAACGCCCTGAACTTTTGCCCTGAGCTGGCAGGATTGCATTCATTCCTTTGTGGATAAGGCTCATTCATGTTGAAAACATGTTTCCATCTGCAAGTCCTGGTCAAGTGTAACTCTCACGACCTAATACCCCTAGATAAAGAGCCAACATAGAGACTCCCCACTTGGTCTTTCCCCTGCCAGAAGCTCTGATGCTTTTTACTTCTGTATTTCTTTCTAATGAAATCCTATCTTACCACTGATCTGTGGTCCGTGGGTTCATTCCTCGAATCCCCAAGACCAAGGACCTACTCAGGAGAGAAATTCTGGTAACAATATGACTTCCTCAAAGCTTTCTGATTCTTGCCTTAATTAACCACCACTTATCTGCTGCTTCCTGCATTTCCCATTCCTAAAGATACTGAGCTTTCTTGGTTGTGGTTTGTTATTATTTCTGTTTTTTCTTTTAAGGAATAAAAACAGCAAAGAGAAAACAAATGGTCTGTATTATAGTTAGAAAATCAGTATTCTCTATAACAGATATTGCATCTATCAATATATAATATAAATATATATTTATGTATTATATGTGTATTATAGATATATGTAGTATATATAGGTAAATATATTGTATATATAACATAAATCATATTAATATTTATATGTAATATAAATATAAACATTTTATATAATTTATATTATGTAAACCCAATATGATATACATATATTTTATGATTATATTTATAATATATTAATATATAAATAATATTATGCTTTATAACATATTTTTATGTCTATAATATCATGTATATGTACATATATGCATGTTACACATATAATACGTAATATATAATATGCCTATGTGTTATATATTAATATATGTAATATCTATTATAGAGAATACTGATTTTCTAACCATAATAAACCAAGTCTTTTGTAAGCCTCCAGATACTTCAAAACCACAGGGTGAACTTAGAAAAGGAAGAAGGAAGGAAATAGAAATGAAAGAAAGAAACGTTTTATAAAAGTAAAAAGTATGTGTAGATTACTTGCCGGGGTGGAGTCAGAAGAGGAAAAGGCAGGGAAGGAAACTAACATTTATTAACCATCTATAGTGGGCCCTGGGTGCGTGTGAACTCACCTGTCTTCACAAGCAGCCCAGGAAATAGATGGTATCCCCTGCCCTTACAGAGAGAGAAACTAAGACACAGAAAGGTTAAGTAAGGACCTCAAGGCATGAACAAATTTTTAAATTAAGTGTTTCTAACTTGAACTTCTCCCACCTTTCCTCCCCACTAATTGAGATTAACAACCCAGAGGCCAAATTTGGTCTTTGATCTGTTTTTCTATGACTGTAAGCTAAGAATGGTTTTGGGGGTTTTAAACGGTTAGAAAAAAAGACAGATGAGGAATAACCTTGCTAAAGGACTAAAATGCATGCTGGTATGGGGATTAAGTAGACACTTTCTTTGTTGTTATATAATGCACTTCTAGTAATTGACAATAAAAATATTGACACGTGAAAATTGTGAAACATACATGAAATGTGAGTTGCAGGGCCCATAAATAGAGATTATTGGGATACAACCCGGTCCATTCTTTTGTGTATTGTGCCCATCTGCTTTGAGGCTATGGTGGCAGAGTTGAGTTATTGTGCAGACACTGCATGGCCTGAAAACTCTAAAATGTTCACTATATGGTCTTTTACCAAAAAAAGTTGGCCAACTTCAAAATGCTTTTATAAGTCTATGGTTGCTTAGGGAAGTTTATTAAGGAGGAGAGAAAGGAATGGTTTTTGTCTCTTAAAATACTCACCCAGACGTGAGCTGTGGCTCACTCACACCTATAATCCCAGCAGTTTAGGAGGCAGAAACTGGAGGATTGCTTGAGGCCAGCCTGAGCAGCATAGCAAGACCCTCACCTCTACAAAAATGCCCCCTGATGTGGTGATTTGAGCCTGTAGTCCACAGTTACCTGGAAGGCTATGGTGGACAGATCACCTGAACCCAAGAGTTAAAGGCTGCAGTGAGCTATGATTGTGCAACTCTACTCTAACTTGGGTGACACAGCTGTCTCTTAAAAAAAAATGAAACAAACAAGCAAACAAAAATAACTCTCCTGAATTCTAAGGAGAATAATTAGGCCAGGTGCAGTGTAATCCTAGTACTCCGAGAGGCTGAGATGGGCAGAGCCTATCAGCTCAGGAGTTCCAGACCAGCCTGAGTCTCTACTGAAAATACAAAAAATTGGCCAGGCATCATGGCAGGTGTCCATAGTTCCAGTTTCTCCAGAGGCTGAGGCAGAAGGATCACCTGAACAGAGGTTTGAGGTTGCCGTGATCTACGCTGATGCCAGGGCACTCCAGCCTGGAGCAACAGAGTGTGACTCTGTCTCAATAAATAAATAAATATTGCTTGGTGCCTGTAGCTCAGTGTTTAGGATGCCGGCCACATGCACTGGGGCTAGTGGGTTCGAACCTGGCTCAGGCATGCTAAACAACAACAACAACAAATAGATGGGCATTGTGGCAATCGCCTGTAGTCCCAGCTAGTAGGGAGGCTGAGGCAAGAGAATCGCTTGAGTCCAAGAGTTTGAGGTAGCTGTGAGCAGTGATGCCATGACACCCTACCAAGGGTGACATAATGAGACTCTGTCTCAAAAAAAAAAAAAAAGCAAAAGAACAAAAAATAAATAAATAAATGGTCTTAAATTAATATATTATATTAGAAACATTAATATTTAGTCACCCTGATGATAAAATAACTTTTCCAACTTTTATATGACTATTATTATCCTTTACTTATCAGTATTTACCAGTTTAATTTATAGGGTATTACTGAAGGAAAACTTAGCAGAGAGGATAGATGGAGACACAGTCATTTCCTGGCTCTGCTTCTAACTAAATTAAGCAAATCACTTAATCTTCTTTGATTTAAATTTCCTTATCTCCCAATTAGGAATGGACAAGATAATCCCTCGGGTCCCCTTATAGTAATAAAATTATAGGCCCCTATGACTTAGAACATAATTTTAAAATGTTAAGTGATCACTGAGGTTTAAAGCAGTTATGGCTTTGCATTTATGGTAGATGGGTAGCCATATTTAGGGTTTATTTTAGCCCAAATTCTGAGTCAGTATCTCAACTCACCAATTATGGCACTGTCCCTATAGGAAAATATGAACAAGTTTATGATGATTTGCTTCTCAAGAAGATTTCCAGGGATGCATTGAGGGAAAAACTGTATGAACTTTTATAGTGCTCTATTTTATTACCAATTTGCGATTTGAGAGATTTTAGGAAAGGACTAAAATGCATGCTGCTATGAGTTTTAAGTGGGTACTTATTTTTTTAGTTAAATAATGAACTTCTAGTAATTGACAATAAAAATATTGAATCCTTTCTCCAAAGTGTCCCAGCCATTGACACACAGATCCGCACCCTGAAACAGATGTTCTCTGTGTTTCTCAGCAATACCTGTCTATCAGACCGCTCTGATTGATGGAACGGATAGGGAGGCCCAAAAGTGGAACCGTAATTCTACCTAGGACACATTCATGCCATTCTGCATTACCACTGTGATATTAGTGGCCTTCAGAGGAGGTTGGGGTGCCTGCAGAGTACTCTGCTCCTGACCAGACACTACACCGCCTTCCCTGGGGCAGAGCTGAGTCTTAAGAATGGGTGGGAGTATAGTGTAACTCTTGCCAAAACGGTTTCAGGGATCTCAAATTCCTTCCCAATAGTTTGAGTTTCAAGTCAACCAGTTACAAAATTAAGCACTGCACCAAGTAGCTCAAACTTATATGGAAGCAGAATAAGAAGCAGAAACCTAGTAGGGGGCCAGAAAAGAAAAAGGACGTTCTTCATTCTTCTTTGCTATGACTTTGTTTTCTTTTTTCCCTCTGAGATCTCAGGACTTCTGCAGGGAGGTAAGACTTGTAGTCTCTCCATACTCTAGGTCAGGGGTTCTCAACCTGTGGGTCGCAACCCACAGGAACTCTATGAAAGGGCCAAGGCATCAGGAAGGTTGAGAACCACGGCTCTAGGTGGTGTGTGTATGGTGTCCTGGTTAGATGTTCTTAACCAACAGCAACCTGGAAACCACACAGATTCCCGTGTCAGTCCTGGGAGGCCCTGGCTGCAAACTGAAGCAACCCTGGCCCCATGCAGCTGGGCGCTGGACATCAGAGGTTGCAGAAAGCAGTTTAAAATGTGTGTCCTCCAAAGAAACCACATCAAGAAAATACTGAAAGACTCATTTTTATATTTATTTCCTATGTTTTAAATAGTTGCAATGGCTCAAAAATGACTATTTAACATATGGTTTGCAACACAGCTCTGCCTGCTAAATTCTCCACATTTTGCAACCTGTCTTATTTCTTTGGGTGTGAAGCATTTTTGTTTAGCATTGTGATATCGTATGTGTTTTTGTCCCAGTTATACAGTAACTTTTCAGTCCGTTGTCCAGCTTTGGCTTCTGAAATCAACATCTGTGAGATGACTTGCCTTTGTTTCTTTCAGCCTGCCTTTCAGTTCTGCTACTGAGTATCTTAAGTATGGCAGAAAGGTGTCACTTGGGTGTCACTTCTTCTTTTTAGGCTGTTTTGTAATAGATATAAGGATGAGAATTGTGTTTTTAAAGAAAAGCATTCTAATATAACAATATACTACTGGTGTATTCACCAAAGCACTATTACAGTATCAAAACTTAAACTATTAAAAGTCATTTAATAAAGTGACCAGAATGTGTTGCGCTCTTTAAAATAAACAGCTTGTCCTCTCCCCTCTTCCTCTCACCTCTAAAGTCCATGCCAATACCCCCCTCAAAAAAAAAAAAAAAGCCAAGTCCTAATATCTGAAAATCCAGACATTAGGAGCTTAATGGAGTCACTCACAATTCAGAATGAAAATTATTTTATTTTACCTTTATTCTGTTTTTCTTGAGTTTTGACATATGTATACATTCTTTTAAATAAAAATAATTTTAGACTCATCAAAACAACATATAAGTCACTGGTCCAAGAAATCAACATTCCAAATTTCCAAACACATCTTTCTTGCTAACATTCCAAGTCTAACCTTTAGTTTTTGTTTTTACAATTATATGCCTGTGATAGACTAAATTCTAAGCAATATGCCTAATCAAGGTTAGAGGAGTCTCAAAAGTGGCACATGCTGGCCGCGCACAATGGCTCATGCCACTCAGGAAGGCTGAGGCAGGAGGATCAGTTGAGCCCAGGAGGTTGAGGTTCCTGTGAGCTATGATCATGCCACTGCACTCTAGCCTGGGTGACCGAGCCAGACTTTGTCTCAAAAAAAAGAAGGAAAGGAAAGGAAAGGAAGGGAAGGGAAGGGAAGGGAAGGGAAGGGAAGGGAAGGGAAGGGAAAGAAGGAAGGAAGGAAGGAAGGAAGGAAGGAAGGAAGGAAGGAAGGAAGGAAGGAAGGAAGGAAGGAAGGAAGAAAGAAAAGAAAAAGCACAGGCTATGTTTCAACAAAGAGGAAGGAGAAGGTGTGATTGAGAGACAGAGACATTATCTGGAAAATCTTGCTGCTATTGGGCTTGGTTAACCAAGGTAGAACCCACAACTCAAGGCCCAAGATTCTGCTGTTCTGCCACCCACCTGAACTCCCCGTGCACACAGAAACACATGTCCACTCTGACTTCCCAAGTCGAGGACCCCAAGTTTTCTTGTATTTTAATTTCAGATTGTTATGGGGATTCATAAGATTTGGTTACATAGTTGGCTTTTGTGAAGATAAAGTCACACAAAAGCTGTGTCCTTGTTCCAGAAAATGTACAGCATACCCAAGCAATGTGAATGGTGGGTGGGAATTTACCCATCCCCTTCTCCTCCTCCCCCTACTTAAATTTCCTTGAGTTTGCTCAAGCGAGAGGTCCAGATCTGTCCCTGTTTCATAGGACTGCAGTGGTTATTTGGGGTTTCCTCCGGTTCCGTATGACGCCGGTATTTTTTCAAACTCTGTGGACCCAAGTTTTCGATCAATCCCACACTCCTGTGACACCACTTTCAGTACACCATTAGGTCCCAGTATTTCACTGAGAACTAAAGTCCCCTCCTCACGATGATCTACAGCATCATATTAGCTAACTCCTTAATGTTCACATTGGGCCCTGCAGATAAACTGCAACCTCAGGACCGCAGGTCACACCCTATTGAAACAGACTGTGCAAGGTTACAGAGATGCTGGGGTTGGATGCACATGGTAGTTGGAGAGGCACGGGGGAAAACCCTGCCTTCCTGCCCCTCCTCCCCATCAACAACAGTGCCGGGAACACAGGAGCTGATCAGCACGTTGACTCAGGAAGCCATATTGCCAAAGAGGAAAGACACTTTAAATCCTCACCTCCTTTGACCTCTCTCAGCCCTGGCACAGGGACCCCTTGCTCCTTAACAACCTCCTCTCTCAGTTTTCCTCCTACCACTCTCCCCTCACCGTCTCAGTCTGATCTGGTGAGCATCCAAGTCCACCACTAAAGGGCTGGCATCACCTGGGGTTGTGTTGTGATGTCTTCTCCTTTGGGTCTAAACACTTTTCCCGATGAATCCATTCTTTCTCTTACTTTGCACCAATGTATTTTACTTCGGATTCCAAGTCTTTATCTCCAGCTCAAACCTGCCCTCCAGCCCTGACGCCAAATTTATGTATCTAGTTTCTAACTCTTATCTCCTTGCAGGCTCCAAACTTGAAATACCAAAATGGCACGTGTTCTCCCACACTCTCCCCCCCTCTGCACACTCTGCAGTCCTGTACCATACATTAGACTTGTGGCATCACCGCATCATCAATGTGAGGAAGTGGGGTTTGCCTTCACTGTCCCTCATCTCCTGCAAGTCAAATCAACTACCACATCTGGGCCTGTCGGGTTCATCTCCAGGGAGAGTTGAAATGAATCTGGGGGTGTCCTTTTCTCCCCGGAGTCTGAAGCCTTAACTTTCTTGCTATGGGAGGTCCAATTTTCTACCATTTGCTCTCCAGCCAAGACTTAGATCAGTCAAGAGCTGATAGATAAAGAATGAGTCCCAGCAGAGCAGACCTGAAGGTCGTCTGCATTTCCCCTCTCTGGAGCTTGCTCTGACATTATCCTTCTAATGAATCACTCTTTTTGACTTAAGCCATTGGAGTTTTCTGACCTTAAAATAAAGTCCTACCAACTTCAGATGTCTGGGAAGCCACTAAAAGGACAGGGATTACAGGCTGCCATGCTTGGGATGCTGATAGTGAAGACTGGGGTGCATATAAATCCATTGTCAGAAGGTAATAGTTTTAACAATCATAGGGCCTCCATAATGATAACATGTATTTGCATATTTATTTACTTATTTTTGAGACAGTCTCACTCTGTTGTTCATGCTAGAGTGCCATGGTGTCATCATAGCTCACAACAACCTCAATCTCCTGGGCTCAGACAATACTTCCGCCTCAGCTTCCCAAGTAGCTGAAACTATAGCCACCCATCACCACTCCTGGCTAGTTTTTCTATTTTTTTAGTAGAGAATGGGTTTTGCTCTTGCTCAGTTTTGTCTCCAACTCCTGAACTCAAGCAATCCACCAGCCTCAGCCTCCCAGAGTGCTAGGATTACAGGCAAGAGCCCCAGGGTCCAGCTGTAAAGATAAAATGTGGACAAGGGAACTTGACATTGGGGATTCGCTTAGTTGCAAGAGGCCTAGCTCCAATGGAGCTCTATCTTTTGCCACATGAGTAGTTTTGCTTCTTGAAATCACTATGGCTCCGTGATATGCCCATCCTTCTCCTGCCCTCTGGGGAGGTCATACGTAGTGCTCAGAGGTAGCCCTATACAGTAGAAAACATACAGTTGATAATAAATAAATGAGAACAAAACTTTTGCATACAAGACCATTCCTGCCTATGGGGTAAGCTGAGAGGGTTAAAATTGGGGAGACCGGAAAGCAGGGTTTGGAAGCACAAGGTGGGTTTGGTTGAACCCTGCAAACATCAGGGGTAGGTGGATATCTGGCAGCATGGACTGTCCATTCTCCTATGGAAAGGAAGGGGAGTGGTATCGCCCCTCTAACCCAGGCAAATGGACCCCAGGGATCTAGATTGTATTAGATCAACAGCGTGTAATTGGGTTTTTTGGTTTTGGGGGGGTTTGTGTATGTGGAGAGGCACAGAGTCTCACTCTGTCACCCTGGATACAGTGCCATGACATCATCATAGCTCACAGCAACCTCAAACTCTTGGGCTTGAGCAATCCTCTTGCTTCAGACTCAGAAGTAGCTGGGAATAAGTTGTTTGTTTTTTTTTTCTATTGTTCGAGATGGAGTCCCACTCTTGTTCCAGCTGGTCTTGAACTCATGAGCTCAAGCACTCCACCTGCCTCAGCCCCCCGGAGTGCTGGGATTACAGGTGAGAGGCACTACGCCCAGCCTAGCAGCATGTCCGTGAACAGGCAACTGTAGACCCATCCTCCGTGCAAGCTGGGGTGAGAGAAGGAAGTGGTCTTTAGGAGTTTCCTCCAGGGCCCTCTGCTAGAGCTAATTCAGCTTGAACTTGAAGCAATCTTTCCAGATCTCTGAGGTGACCTTTTATATCACAGGAGCCCTCCATTTCCTGTTTGAGAAGAACAATACCCAGCTTCATTTCTCTACCATCTAGCCTCATGGCTCCCTTCCTTTCTTTTAACAAATGTTTACTGAGATCGTACCCCTAAAGTACTCTAAGAATCTTTAAAATAAGGGGGACATGAAAGCAAGTTAGTCAGTGTCTGTGTAATTCTCTAAATTATCTTATAAAAATAAGGTAGGTCTTAGAATTCCATTTTAAGCTATGAGAAAACTGTTGCTCAGAAGATTTAGAATACAGTTAAGAAATGGCAGAATGGTAGCTCTCCAAACCATATGGCCAAGAAAGAGCAAAATTCAAATTTACTGAGCTTCTCTGGGCCCGTCTTTGTCACCAATGCTAAGCTGAATGTTGAGGGTCAGGGAACTGCCATGCTGACCTGACAGCAAATGGATGAACTCAATCTTTTCCTTCCTTTACCTCCACCACTGGGATGGAGATCTTCTGGAAATAGGAAAAGAATGGGAAAGCCCAGTCCAGCAGAAAACAGGAAAGCCTTTTGCGAAGACTCCTAGAAAGTGAGCTGGAGCTGACTTTATGCTTTTGGGACGCGAGACTCATTTCTCTCGGAGTTTCACATGTCCTTCAGCCCATTGCGCCAGAGCATGGTGTAACTGACAACACCGAAAAACGAAAAAAAAGTTAGTCTCTCAAAACCCTAAAACCTTGTCTTTTATAGAAGATCCATTATAAAAGTTTCCTTGTCCAAGCTAAACACCTTCGCTTTTGATCTGAGAAATACTCAGGAATTTAATTACTGCCCAAGTTTCTCTTACTTGGGCAAGCTTGAATGAATTCTTCATGGCCGGCTCCTTCTTTGGGGGACTTTAACTTTGATAGCTATCTACTCAGCTCCTTACCAATCAAAACTGGGATTATTTAACATTTTTTTTTTAAAGGTGTTTTATTCTGACTTTCTGATGCCACTTTCCGATAAGACCAAAATCTGGATAATCCAGGCTCACTAAATACTTTTTGCCTTAATTACCTGGCCCGTATAAAGATAATTTACTCAATTCCCCACTTCATTTTTCATGTGTAGATGAAGTCTGACTGTAGTTGCTCAGGCACTATTAATTCAAGTTAACAAGCAACTAAGGCAGCAATAAATTTGTATTTCAGGCTCAACTTTGATTTTCCTTACAGCCTTTCATACCTAAGTGCTCGTTGGCAAGCCTGTCTTTGAAATGTGCTCTGCAGATAGATACCACATGTAACCTTGTATGTTTATGCTCTAAAACATATCTAACATTGGTAGAGCTTAAGAAGCTAGCAGAATGAACACTCTTTATTTAGTATTTCAAAGGGTAAATAAATGAAGCATATGTTTCTCTAGATGATATCTACCAGAAATCGGTTGTCTCTTAGGAACATTTGACTCCCGAGAACTCTTCGTGAGTAATAGACTCCTGAAATAATTTGGGGGCTTTATATATTTCAGTGGAAAGAATTACTTTAAAAATGACTCAGACTTTCACAGGTGAGGCAGAACAGATCCCCACATCTCCAGTGTTTTCCATACTGAGAAGGAAAAAGCTGTGACTGGTAACATGGGGCTTAGGTGGCACAAGAAAAGGAGAAAAAGAAATCTGCTTTTCTTGGGATCTGCTAATCCAGACGGCAGGCTCACTCCTTATCCTCATTTCCTTCTCACAGGAACTCCGAGATGGGTATCATGATTTCCAGTTTACAGATGGACAAACGGAGTGAATTGATTTGGACAAAGCTACAAAGCTAGTCATGATGGAGAAATGATTTAAATCCGGCTCTGTTCTGTCTTACATGCTTCTGATTAATATTAAAACCCCAGAGAAGTGAGACTATCAATCATTATCATAAAAAGTAGAATTATAACCTACCCATGGAGATGGGGAGAGAGGGAGGGAGATAGTCCCTATCTACCACCTCTGTATACAACCGTGCCTCCTTCCTCAGCCACCCAGCCGTGCTGGACTATGACAAGGGTGCTACAATAACAAAAGTGTAAGAACAACCACTGCCTCTGAGCTCTCAGCTACTAGACTCCTGTACTGCAGAGCTCTCACGTCCTTCTCTTTCCCTGCTAGGGTTCTTCGAGATCCCAAATTCTCTTTGGTGTTCACTCCAGTTCTCAAGCACACCTTTCTTTACCAGTTCTGCTGGGCCTGACTGTCTTTGCTGCTGTTTTTTTTGGGGGCGGTTGACTTGTTGTTTTTCCCATTATCATTCATATTAACTCTTTACTCTAATTTCAAAGCCCCCCCTCTGAATCCTACAGCTTTGAAGTTGGGGAGGGTGGGTGGCTCTTACCATGAGGACTGTGTTCCCAAGCCCATGACCATTCCTTCTTGTCTTTCCTTGAAATATTCCAACTATTCATTATATTCCTAGGCTCAATGTTTTCTTTCTTCCTTCCTTCCTTCCTTCCTTCTTTCCTTCCTTCCTTCCTTCCTTCCTTCCTTCCTTCCTTCCTTCCTTCCTTCCTTTCTTTCTATTATTAAATCATAGCTGCGTACATTAGTGCAATCAAGGGGTACAATGTGCTGGTTTCATATACAATCTGAAATGCTTTCATCAAACTGTTTAGCATAGCCTTCATGGCATTTTCTTAGTTATTGTATGAAGACATTCATATTCTGCATTTAGTAAGTTTCACCTGTTTCTTACAAAGTAGAGGAACTTTTAAGTTGCATTCTCTAAAATTCCTCGTAGAAATTCCTTATCTTTGTTTGCAAAAAAATACATTTAGCTTCCAGGTGTGTGTGCATTGAGGGGGAGGTGTGAGACTTAATACACAAAATCAACTTATACAAGATACTCTAAACCACCACAGGAAAATGAGTCCTGCTAACGCAATGGTTCTCAACCTTCATGAAGAAGCAACAAAAATAATTTTATGGTTGGGGGTCACCACAACATGAGGAACTGTTTTCAAGGGTCATGGCATTAGGAAGGTTGAGAACCACTGAACTGGAAGGCCCTTGGGTAGGACAGAAGTGAGTTTCTCTGCCTAAGAGTAGTCAGTGGGGCTGGGCACTGACTAGAAGGGCAGAGTAAATAAAATATCCCAGAGGGGTCATGGCTAACAAAGAACAAAGGACAGACATTCTAACAGGGAATGTTGGAGTTATTTGCCGTGATGTGTTTAATATCACATCCCTTCCTTTAGAAGCTGTTTTTGAAAAGATTCAGTAAAAACTACAGTTGGTGTAAATGGATTATTGAGGGCAAAGGAAGCAAACTCAAATGTTTCCAGGCATGAGACAGGTTATCTGAGTGAGGGAAGCTGCAGATTTAAGGTAGCAGGGAGTGGTGGAGACTGTGGCTAAATGAAGAGTATAGGCTGCATCTGAAGGTGTGTAAATTCACTCCTGCACATCAAACACATTGCAGACAACATTGTCTCATAGGCCACTGCTCATTACCCAAGCTTTAGAGAAACTAAGAAAGGCTGAACATTGCTTCCTGGTGGAAGGAAGATGGATATGAAGGTAGCGGAGAAGACACCGGAGTAAGAGGGATGAAAGCCAAGAGAAAACAGAGGATCACAAGAGTAAGGTCCTAGGAAAGGAAGATGAGACCTCAAGAAACAAACGCTGGTCACTGAGCTGCTTGGTGTGACAGAGTTGAGAGAATGTTCTTTTATTTTTGTAAGGGAAGGGTGGAGAAAATTAGTTTGCTTAAATCATCAGTGACATCGGGGGGCTCCTGTGGCTCAGCGAGTAGGGTGCCGGCCCCATATACCGAAGGTGGCAGGTTCAAGCCCGGCCTCCGCCAAACTGCAAAAACAAAAAAATAGCCAGGTGACGGGCGCCTGTAGTCCCAGCTACTAGGGAGGCTGAGGCAAGAGAATCCCTTAAGCCCAAGAGCTGGAGGTTGCTGTGAGCAGTGTGACACCACGGCACTCTACCCAGGGCGATAAAGTGAGACTCTGTCTCTACAAAAAAAAAAAAAAAAAATCATCAGTGACATCGACTAAGCTCCTCCCACGCCCACTGTGAGTGGGTGCAGAAAGCAAGGGTCTGAAATTGGGGTACAATTCAGCATCTTGCAGCATGCACAGGGGCTCTGAAATGCCCAGAAATCCAAAGAGAGGGTTTTAGATCTTCCTAACTTGTGGGATTGGCTGAGGCCCAAGCCAATTATAGTTACATCTCCAAGGTGAACAGGGACACAGCAGACATCTGGGTTGCATTTATAATCCCAGTGTTCCAGGAAGATGGAAGAACAAGTTACGCGAGTGCTGAGTGAGGGACCCTCAGAAGGGCTCTGCCTGCAGTCCACTTAAAAGCATTCTCCTCTCTGGCAGCCGGCCAGTCAGCGTGGGGAAGCTCAGGCCCATCCATTCTGTGCTACCTCAAGGAGTGTTTCCTTTTCTAGGGCACTTCTGAGAGATTCCTGTGGCCAGGGATCTACTTGTGTTCCCAATACCTTCTGTACGCGCATGCGGGCTGGTGTGGAGCACACAGAACCATGATGACCCAGGAAATGAGAATGGGCCGCAGGAAACCTTAAGAGTTGAGTCTGGCCAAGAGGAACACTGGATTCTCTTAGAAAAGGTGATTCTTCTCTTGGAATGCAAAGGCTAAGATGGATTATGAGAAATGCAGCTGCCTCTGATCAGCTTCCTTGTTTACCTAAAGAAAGTTTACAGGAAGAGTGAAAAAAGTGGAGCTGAAAGATGGAAACAGAATCCAGCAGACATTGTTTGAACCCCTAGATCTTGCCTTGCCTGAAGCCTACCTACATATTTCTGCACTCTTCAGGCAATTAAATACTCACCCTTGCCCTTTTAAAATTTAACTTAAGCCTATCTGAATTGGAATTTCATCACTTGCAAGAAATCTCCTGAAATTTTCCAATGGATTGGGGTCTGCCGTGCAGGGAGATGGTAGCGCGGCAGTGGTGAGTGCAAGAACAAGTATTTATGACACAGCTCACTCAGCTCACTCCATAGGGAACAAAGAACAAAGGAGCAAGTCGGTTTGTTTTTAGATCACCCTTGTCCTCTCACTTGCAGATCCTTTATTCTCCTCCCAATATCTCTTTTCAGTGTTGTTAGGAGTTGAATTGTCTTCCCCTAAAAGAAATGCTGAAGTTGTAACCCTAGGAACCTCAGAATAGGATGAACTTACTCAGAAATAGGGTTGTCGTGGATGTAATTAGTTAAGATGAGGTCATTCGGGAGTGGAATAGGCCTCTGCTTCAATCTGACTTGTGCTCTTACAAAAACAGAAGTTAGAGACCAAGGCAGAATGCTACATGACGACAGAGAAGAGATTAGAATGAAGAAGCTGCAATTCGGGGGACACCAAGGGCTGACCAGCACCACCACAAGCCAGGGAGAAGCAAGGAAGGATGTTCGCCTACAGGTTTCAGAAGGAGTGTGACCCTGCATGACACTTTAATTGTGGACATCTAGCCTCTAAACTGTAAGGACAATATATTTCTGTTGTTTAAGCCCCTGGTTTTTGGTACTTTGTTATAGCAGCCCCAGAGAACAAATACAAGTATCTTCAAGTCTCCTTGCTCGTTGTTGAAAAAAAAAAAATGACTTAAAAGCTTAATTATTCTGAGAACTTACTATATTAAAATCTCCTAAGACATTTGCATTTGAAAAGAGAACTGATGAGAGATGGCAATAAGTGAATCTATAATGATAGAATTTCAGGTATCATGGAAGGACAGTCTCAGAGCCTGTAAGTGCCTGTTTATCATTGCAACAAAGGTCCCAAGGCCGAGTTTCAGGGTGTCTTTGGGTTTTTTAGGAGCCACTGCAGAAGAGAGGGTGGGTGATGAAGAAAGGCTTAGGGGGCTTGGCCCTGAGATACTAGTCCAGCTTCAGCCATAGTAACTCTTTTATAGTTTGTGATTCCACAGCAGCTTTCCTCTTAAAAATAAGAACTCTCGCGCTGACATAGACCGAAAGTCACTGCATTATGGCGTTATTTAGCTCATACAAAGACAGAGTAGTTTTTTCTTCCTCTATCATTTCTGCAAAATGTGCCCATTTACATTCATGTTTACCATCAAAGCAGAGAGTTGGACACACAGGAGACGCAGCACTATTCTACTTTTGTTTTTAGCCATTCAGATGGAGGGGAGGAGGAAGATTAGCTGCTTTTACTTTGTTCCTGTCTTTGTTGAACTGATAATCAAGATCTTCATGATTCAAAATGTGCTAGCAGACCGTTTGAAGTAAAAAAGTCAAAGCATCTAGTTTATTCTATTCGTTGATTTATTGGTTGTCCCTTTTATTTATTCTTTGCCATTGGGCAAACAGAGTAGGCTATCCGGATGTATTATTTGCATTCATATGATTGAAGCAGAAGCAGTATTTGAATACAAAAAAATTATGACTGATGCTGGAGGAATACATAAGAAAAAGAGTAGCTTGAATTCACCACATTTGCCAAGGATAATAATTCTTTTTTTTTGCAGCTTTTGGCTGGGCCGGGTTTTGAACACATCACCTCCGGTATATGGGGTTGGCGCCCTACTCCTTGAGCCACAGGTGCCACCCAAGGATAATAATTCTTACACACTC
Organism: Arctocebus calabarensis; assembly: GCA_963573935.1. NCBI lineage: Eukaryota > Metazoa > Chordata > Mammalia > Primates > Lorisidae > Arctocebus > Arctocebus calabarensis. Next base: position 14,720 of record CAUYON010072839.1, on the reverse strand, counting down.
ATATCCCTCTATACTTGGATTCCATAGAGTATCTCAATGGAAACCCACACCTGTCCAGAGAGATGTGCAGTATTTCCAATACTATCCCACAGACCACTCAGAATCCTCCCAGGCCTGAAGCCAGTAAGAGAGGGGTGAGTGAGGGTGCCCTCCTGTCTTACGACTCCTGTTCTCTGTGATGTTTTGCTTTTTTCTTTTACATAGTAGTAAGGAAGAAATCTTCAAACAAATGGCTAACAGGGACATCAACCCTACTTTGCCTTGCAATTCCAGTCTCTCTGCACTTGGCATCTCTTTGTGATAAGCAACAAGTCCTAGGAAACAAATAGTGAATACACCAGTCAGTTCCCTTAAAAAATCCTCCAGTTAAGCACGCGAATCTCAAAATGCTCTTCAAATCATAATAGCTAATCATTCATCCACCCACTCTCTTCCTTCAGTCAAGACACCCAGCGACTCCACACAAGCGCACGCTGAGCTGCGATGCTCGCTGGGTGTGTACTCTCTGGCTTATTGAGAAAGGGATCCTGGAATGTCACAGGCATTTCTTCTCTTACTTTTCTTCCTTTGTTACTCTCTGATAACTCTTCTTTTAAGTTACAGGTCCAGATTATGCACATTGAAAGGAAGCAGCTGAATGTGGACTGGCTGATTGAGGAAGGAGGGAAAATAATATTTACTAGTTCTGGGCTTTGTAAATAAATCAGGGACTCAGACACTGTGTAGCTCAGGGAAAAGCACCGCGTTATAGAGCCCAGGCTCTAAGCCCTGGGTCTTTGTTTTTGTGTCCTTCATAAAGTGGCCCTTGGGGACGGCAGGCTGTGAGGTGGGAGTTCCCACTTCCCAGACTTGGTTGGCCCCAAGGGTAGATGAGAGAGAAGAAAACCATGAACTTCCAAAAGCATCATCCCGCGAGAGAGGAAGTTTCCGGGTTGGCCCGGGGAAAGGTAAAATTAGAAGGGCGGGCAAGGGGTGGTGGTGGTCACCTGAGAGGCCTTAAAAGAACAAACGAGAGTCCAACCCACGAGCGCGAGAAGGGAAAGAGAGGCTGGGTGGGAGAAGATGGGCGCACGCAGCACGCTGCCCAGGCGCCCTGGCGCGCGTTTGGGGGGCGTCCCTGCACTGCGGCGAGCTAGGACTAGGAGGGCGCCGGTGACATCACAGCCGGGCCCCTTCCCCAGGCCAGGTGGGTGGGGCCTCGGCGCGCGGAGCAGGCGCAGGGTCAAGGAGGGGGAAGAGGAGGAGCAGGCATGAATGTGTCTATGTGAAGACGGGGGAGCGGCGGCGGCGGCGGAGGAGGAGGAGGCGGAGGCGGGGAGGGAGCGCGCGCGTGGCTCCCGGCGCCGGTGCTCCCCAGCCCCCAAGTCTGGGACCCCGGCCCGCGACGCGCCTCCGCCTCCTGGCCGCCGCCGCCCGCTGAGCAGCTGGGACTCGCTTTGGGCTCGGGGACCAGGCGGGCGGGGAAAGCGCGGGCCCGTAGCCCGGCCTGGAAGGAGCGAGAAAGCAAAAGTAAGGCGAGCAGCTCTCCAAGTTTTCCCAACTTCGCCCCCTGCGGCGGCAGGCGTCCTGCTGCTCAGTGCGTCCCCTCCCAGCCGCAGAGTGGCAGAAAAGAAAAGGGACGGGGCGGGGGCGGGGGCGGGGGGAGTGCGAGGGAGAGGGGAGAGTCCGGCAACATCTGTTAAAACTTGGGGGAGGAGGAGCGCGGGGAGGTGGAGGAAGAGGAGGAGAGGAGGGAAGGAGGGAGTGCGCGGGAGGGAGGCGCAGAGCCGAGGGACAACTTTTCCACCCCGTGAGTAGCGCAGGCAGCCCGGGGTGGGGCGGGGGGCTCCTCTTCCCAACGCCGGGTTCCAGTCCGGGACGGGACTTGCTTCGAGAAAGTCGATTGGATGTGGATGCCGAGAGAGGCATACAGTGGGGGGTTTCTTTCTTTCTCTTTCTCCTCCCTCCCGCGGTAGAACCAAATCAGAACTGTCACTCAGGGCCTGTGAGTCAGAAGGGATCGTATTACACGATCCCTGAAACTGATGCCGGAGCTGCACGAGCGGGAGGGAGCGGGCAGGGGCAGCGCCACCGGCGCGCTCGCACACTCGCACTCGCGCACACTCGCCGCTCCCACTCGCCCGCGCCGCCCTCCCGCCCTCCCCGCGCGCCCCGCGGCCGCCCGCGCCGCATCATGCCCCCGGCGGGCGCACCCCGCGCCCAGCCCGCCAGCTCGCGGTAGCCCCAGCCCTGCGCGGCCGCGCGGAGCCCGGAGCCGCCCGCCCGCGCCCGGTGCGCGGGTCTATGGGAAGTTCGCGGACTTGACAGCCGCCGCCGCCGCAGGTACGTCCCGCCCGAAGTTCTTTGTTTCGCGGGCCCAGCAGCCGGCTCCTTCGGCCGCGCCGCGCCTGCAGGTCCAGAGGTGGTCCCCAAGCGGGGAACAGGATGAAATGAAAATGGCTGTCAATAGGCGCCCAGATTTAGACAGCCATCCGTTAGGCGTCGGAGAATGGCTTTCATTCGCTCCCTCCTTCTTGAAGGTCCCTTTGCAAGTGTCTGACCCAGCGGCAGTGCAGAGACGGATTAGAGAATGTCACGCCCCGGAGGGGGGACGAAGTTGGCGGCTGCGGCTTGGGCGCCCCGGCTACCACCCCCACCCAAAGGGTTAAAAAGAACCACGTTAGACCCCTAAGCGCCCGGCTCCTTCCTCTGCGCTGTTGCGCGCTGCTCCGGCGGCGTCCGGCGCGCGGGCCTCCGGGTGGGCGGAAGGAGGCGGGCGGCGGGGACAGCCGCTGCGGGGGCCGCCGCTTCGGGGGCCGCCGCTTCGGGGGCTTACTCCAGCCGGGGCTTCACTTGGGAGGGTGAGGCGGGTGATGAAGAGAGGCGCGCCTCCGTCGTTATGGAGGAAAAGTGAAAGTTGTGCCATCTGTGTATGATTTGGGATTTTCTTTTATTTCTTTTCCTTTCCAGGGGCAGCGCACGCAGACTCACACAAAAGTAATCGTGGCCCTTGCAATGATCATTTAAGAGGCCGCATTTACCCAGAGCAGACTTGGGTAGGAATCACTGTGCAGGGGACTGTTACTTTCTTGAGTAGCAGCGGGAGGAGGTGGAGAGGGTGTAAATATTGACCCCAAAGTTTGTGAAGCGGCTTCTAAGCAGACTGCCAGAAGCGGACGCGCCACTCCACTCCCGGCCTTTTACCCTTTCCTGAACTTTGTGCTTATGTTCTGGATTGCACCTCCTTCAGTAAGATGCCATCCCCCTGGAGGCGCTGGACCCCTGGCTTCCCTGGCCGATCCCTGTGGGAAGAGGATTAAGGAGGTTTCCTCCACTGAAGATCCTCCGGCCCCAACTTCTCATCTCCCGGGTGTAGACTGCCGAGTAGACTCTGGCCTTGGGTGCAGTGCTTATGGCCCTCTGCCAGTTTATATGTACATATATTTATGTAAAACATTTTCTCCCAGCTCTTTGCCAGCTGTTCCACATTTTCCAGCTGCCACTTCAGTTTGAAATGATGGGCTGTCCGCTTCTCCAAGTAAAAGAGTCCTTTAGTCAGAGGTATGGAGGGCCGGCCGCTGTGTAAATACATGGCAGTGCCATTAGCTGGGCTGATATTATTAGTTGTAAAAAACACCTCCTGTTCTCTTTTTCCTCTCTTCTCTCTCTCCTCCCCATCTAATTAGTCTTTCTAGAGCACAATATATACACTTCGCTGAAGATTCAAGTAATTAGGCCTTTCCCTCCTAAATGTGATTTTGTACAGAATTCGTATGAGGCCATTTTTTAGATTCCTAAAATATGTGTCTGGTGGAAGTAAATTAACTTTGAAAATAAAAGCGTTCCAGCTTGAGCGTGTTGGGCATAGCTGCTGGGGCGCCTGTGCCGAGGCCACCCCAAATGAGGTCCTTTCAGTATATTTAAGGCAGGAACTATTCATCCTCCCCATGTTACACTTTTTGTGTTGTTTGATGTCTTAGCATATTATCGACTGGAATCTTCAGGAATTGGCCTAAAGTATTAATTTTGAGTATTTATGTAATTGCTCAGTGATTTGAATAGGTGCCTTATTGATTGATTCCAGTAATTATTTCATTTAGGTTTTAAATTAAAAATTTATAATAGTCTGACAGTTTCCTAATTACATGTGTCAAGATTATTTTGAAGGAGGAAAGTGCTATGTTTTAAAATAGTGAAAAACCCTTAAAATCTCCCCATTTTTTTCTAAAGCAGAGTACTATTTCAGACAAGGGGATGTATTAAAGCAGTGGTGATTGCTTTCAACATTGTAAACTCTGTGAAGTAAATCTAAAGAATTTGTTTATGCTAGGAAATATTGGTCTTAACAACCTGATACACTTTGGCCAGTAAGACTATATTCAAACCTAAAACAAACATGAAATAACATTTAAATTAGTTGTAACAGCATGCTTATGCAGAGTAGAGAGTTTATTTTATACTAAAAGCTATTTAATTAGAAACTCCCCGCCTAAGGGGAGATCCTTTCAGGGTATGTAATTCTTAAAGTCAGCCTAGGGAAGCTTTGGTTTAAGATGCATGAATGAGTCCAATGTGAGAGGTGTCTAGTGAAATTTCACACAAGCAGAAACACTTTAAGAGATGTAGATTGTATTATTGTTAATGGGCTCGTAGGTCTATCTCAGATGCCTACCAATTCCTGGTGCCTTTAACACACTTGTATACCTTGACTGAACCCTGACATAAACACGTTTGTATTAGTACATGGCATTTGCAGAGGACCACAGACAGAAATGAGAAAATTCAGTACTGATGAAAAATGGCTCTGTTGAGTTATTTCATTACTTAAATAATGAAAGAATCATTAATTTATCAATTTGATGCCTAAGCCTAAAAGTTGGGCTTTCTTTTGTTTCTTGGCTAGTGAAGTTTCCTTAATTATCTGCATGCTATAAGGGTTTCAGACTTCCTCTGTGCTTGGCCATTTAGAGATGCTTCCTTCTATGTAAGCTACCCTGCTTACTCGGAGTCCCCCCAAACCTCTTTTGTTTTTGAGGACAGAGTTTGGGATCTTATGAAAGGAAACAATTTAATGATTCTTAGTGCACTCACTCACTTATATGGAGACAGTAATGTACTAAGAAAAACCAGTCTTGAAGAAAAAGTGAATCAGTGAGTCATGAAATCCTCAAGAAAACCTTAGTAATGGAATGTTAATGCTTTTAGACTATAGTAGATTATCTTAAAAGTCAGACTTTTCTTCTGTATGCAATTGTTGTAAATCCTCAGCTAAAGAATTCTTTGAAGGAGGTTTTAGTTTTGCTGGCATTCATATTCTCAGGTCGGTTTGATTTGTTTTGGAAGAGTCAAGAAATTTTCTGCCAACTTTCATCATGAGAGACAATTAAAAGACTGAAATGACTATAGAGGAAACACATATAAATACACGTATATTTGTTAAACACAAGATTCCTCTGTAATAATGACTTCAGGTTGTCTTTTCATTAAAGCCTAGTAGAAGATGCTGGCCTTCAGTTCATGTTGTCATTTTTCTAGATGAAAATTGATCTGTTTCTAGTTTCAAAGCAAATAAAGGGAGACAGAATAAACAACAACAGGGCAGGGTTACTGCTGCAAACTTTTTCAAGTACTTTCCGTGTATTTTTCATCTTTGCTTTTATTTGATGGGCCTGTGAAATAGAGCTGTAGACTGGCGAAGACTTTAAATGAAATTTCACACTTTGATGATTTTTTTTAAACTTTGATATATTGACAGCAAAAGGAGCTGCAAAGCTTTTATATAACTTGAGCAGTAACGCCAAGCAGCAGTCAAACGTCTCTATGCATTTGTGTTTAACTGCAGAAGAAAAACATGTCCATGGGCAGTAGAGGTTCTTATCAACCCCCTAATCCCAGATCCCAGCAAACCTTGAGGGCATGTCTCAGATCTTGCTGAAATCACTGTAGACTCTCACAGTTTGCAGATTAAATATGCTATGTGTTCCTGGCTCCAACAACAGTTTTATGAGCTCACTAAGCTTCCTGTTTTAAGATCCTTTTCTTAAGTTTTTAGGAGCTGCTAAAGGCAATGCTGTCTGGAGTAAGTGGTACTTGTTAATTTAGAGACACTTTAGATATTTCATTCACTTTTTAAAAATTGCCAACATTATTATTTTTAAATCGAAAGGCTAGTTACTCGGAAAAGAAGGAGGAGAGCTGTTTGAAGAAATTGGATGTTAAATGTATTTGTAAGTGCATTTGATTGCAAACTTCACATGGTGTCTCAATTGTTTTATGGCCCTTTTCTTTAGCCTGACCCCTGAAAATGAGACTTTTTCCACTTCTAATTCTAAATGTACTATATTTTACTGCAAAATTTCTTAGCTACTGATTACCTCTGTGAGTGTTTGGGGGGTTTTTGAAATGTGAAAGTGTTTTTTGTTCTGTGTGTGTATATTTCAACCCGACAAAATGTCTCAGAAAATCTATGGTCTTCTAAAGAAGCTGAATGAAAAAGCCATTACATAGTTAATAAGGTGGCTTTGGAACATTTCAGCCCCCTCCTGAAAGGCAATCTTGTGTTGAGCCCCACATCTGCATCTGTGAAATCTGTACTGGGGTCCTCCTATACCGTGTTTTTGCATTTTGCATAAGAGTCATAATTAAAAAAGAAAATACTTACATCACTGTCCAACAACATGTCATATAATTCCCAAGAGAACCCGAGCCAATTTTGTGCTTAAAGGTTATTCAATGAATGAAATTGTGAAAGCCCATTTGTCAAAGTACTGCATGGTTTCTGTTAGTTTTCAAGCCCCAAATTCATTGTCTGCCTGGGCCCAGCCATTAGTCATCCATGTATTAGCGCTGCCTTCAGGCCAGGCTGCCCGGCACTTCTTCACACCATTATAGCTTTGAAAGTGTACTCTGTCGACTTGTAGAATTACTGCTCTGATTTCCGCTTGGCTAGGTTTGAGGTAAGTCCCCTCCCTACCTTCTAGCTGACTGTAATCCTTGCTTTCTTTTAAAGCTCCTTTCCAGAGATTTAGGGGAAAACTTTCCTAAGGGCCGTGTTGGCATCTTACTGTGGTTTTGTTGTGGCATGCACTGTACATATAAATTGCACCTGAAGTAAATTGGATTGATTGCTGGCCTGAACCAGCTGGGGGGGGGGGGCTTTACTTTTCTTTACTTTTTTTTTGGAGGGGCAGGAGTGCTGAGTGGAGAGGTGGCGCTGGACGGCCTTTTGACCATAAGCCTTTGATTGTGTGTTTGTGTAATTTTTAATGCCACAACATTAATTAAGTAATAGGAAATAAGTGCAATTTATTTAAATCTCTTTTGGAATAACTTCCTAATGCAGCGTGACATTATATTTGCTTATTTTCAGGCAGAAATGGGTAGCTTTTGCTACTATGACTTTTTTTGAAGGCTGCATAAAATGCCTAACAAGACTCCAGAGTGCTTTACATTACAAACTATTGATTTTTACAAAAAGAGACTGAAAACTCACCATTTAGATGAAAGATAAGTTTCAAATTGCAGGAGTGAAGGAATGAGGCCGTTAAACACCATTATTGATTTCATTTTGTGATATTTTTAAAAAGTATAATGCAGTCTGGAGAAAGTTATCAGTGTGTAGAGAAACCTCATCCAGCAGCTTAAGAATGAAGCCTTAATGACTAAGATGTATGCAGACCTGGAATCCAGTAGCCAGACCTGGGGGGATCAGGCCATGCCACTCCAGGGCAGCGTCTGCTGTTTGAACTGTGGATGCTGAAATGAAATTCCATACCAAAGAGTTGCATTGGGAGGGTATGTAGTTTGGTGTAGTTTGGTGTAGGTTGGCTTGGCAGTCTTGTACATGTAAGGGGTGGAAAATAAGACAGCCGAAGGATTCTCTCTGCGAATTAGCAAAGTTTATAGAATAGGGGGACCATGGGTCATTTTTACTGAATAAGCCTTCATTAAAAATCCTTATATTTTGAAAAAGTTGCTTTTAAAATTGCAGTGATTCAAGAATCAAAAGTTTACAATGTAGGAGGAGAAAGGATGATGACTAATCCTTTATCACCTTTATGGTGAAAATACATATGTTAAATCCCTCTGAACTATCTATAGATAATTTTAAATGCAACAGGTTATTGATCTAATATTTGTGATGGTTTAAAAGTGAACTACTATCCATAGAACATGTACTGGGCTCCCTTAAGTGTCACTGTAAAGACACACAGGATTCTAGGAACCCCAGATCATGAAAGTTCCAAGAGAAGAATTAAATGTTTTTCTTCTACAGAAGTGTAAAAACTTTTAATTCCTATAAGCCTTAGTGGAGTGAGATGAGACACATTTGATCAGTCCTGATTTTTTTGTGATGTATGTGGATTTAAGAGGAATACAATTTTCATGAGCTTAGCTGATCTTACAGATAACTGACTTCGAGATCTCCTTTTCTGTCTGAGGACTGTTTGTATCCAGTGAACCCACACAAAGTGGGGGTGCTGTGTGCTCTGCCTTCTTGCCCATTCTTCAGTGGCACCTGTTATGCAGGCTGCTTCCTGCAGTGCCTGACCAAAGCACATGGGACTCATATTTTAAAGTTGTGCAGAACTCAGAAATGGTAACAGGTTTTAAATAGAGATCTTTGAATGTTTCCCATAAAGTACTTTTGGCTGTAGAGAAAGAGTAGCTGATAATCTTTTAAGTACATGTGGCACAAAAATGAAACTGGCACACAAAAATGTCATTTGTGATTTTAACTGTAACAGCAATGATGACTTTCTTGTCAAAGACGCTTTTCAGTGGTTGAAGTTAGATATATGGATTTCTTAAAAGTTTAGATGGAGTTAATTTACTAAAACCAAATTCACTAAATCCCATGGCCAGGTAGTTCTTTTCCCTTAGAGTAATTTGGTTCCCCTTAGGGTGATTCCAATTTGGGATGCCTGTCATTAATAGCCTTAGAAATCTTGGGAACGAATGGTCAGTGTGTCACAGAGGTTATACATACCTGATTTTAAGTTTAGAAGGATGTTTTGAACACAAGGAAGCGTCAGCCACATTACAAACCTATAAAAGCTTTTTCTACAGTGCGTGATTACATGAAATCCACCGAAATGTTTTGAATTTTCCTACATTTTGCTCATTGAAACTCAGATTATTTCTCACTTCCAGGATTGATCAAAAAGTTAAAATCAGCATTAGTTTGTGCTGCTTGAATTTGTAAAAAAATTTTTTTTTTCTTTCTAATGGATTTCTCTTTTTTGGAAATTAGGCATTTAATAGCTACAGTAAGATAAATAGGAATTTTATTAGGAATTTTGAATAGGAATTTTGCCCAAACAGTTTCTCCAAGAGTAGCATCTGGAAGTAGCAGCTGATCTGCTAGCTATAAAAGTACAAGGGAAATGTCACTCTTCAGGGCTATAAAGAAGGCTGCCTCAGAAATCCTTATACAAGGCGGTTTGTACTGGGTATATAAAATGTTAGCACACCAAGATCATTGAGCTTAGCAAAGCATATACAGAGGGTGCAAAGAAAGGGAAAAATATCAAAATTGTAATACTCAAATCACATTTGACTTCTGCAATTACAAGAGGTGCTCAGATGTGCTAGTATTCATCTTTTGTTACGGGTATATATTGAGCATTATAATTTAAATAAGTTTTTCCTTCCTTAAGATGTGTATACATTTTATTTTTAGTATCCTGTGTGTAGGCAGGTGTAAATAAATGCAATTTGTATGAAAGGACGCCATCTTTCATAGAAGCCTTCTTTCAAGCCTTAGCAGTAAGTTGCCTGAGCTGCACAGACTAACTTCCCACTTAAGGCCTAATGGTGGCCCTGCCTTGCCCACCAGAATGTCCTGTTTCTGCTCTCTCATTGGTAGTAGCTGCTTTAGCCTATCAGAAACTGATGGGGTTATCATTAATCAGGCTTTTAACTTAGTTGTTTCAAATCTTTAAATGCATTAAGAAGAGAAATGTCTGAGTTGTTATTGTCAAGTTCAGGCAACTTAAACCAAACTGGATTAGGGAAATAAAGTGTTGTGTTCAGAAATGATGTACTATCAGGTTATAACTGCTGCTTCATTTCACCCTAAATTAGAAAGTCATTTCACTGGGTTCAAATACCCTCTTGAACGTTGGCTATAGCATGGGTGCTTTCTTTTCAAACATTTCAGAGTTTAAATGACAAAGGAATCCTGCTTGCATGGAGGTGGGAGATTTCACTGCAGAGTGGAAAGGTTGATTTTTGTACATGTACCGGGAATTGTGATTTTTTCCATGCTCTTTGCTACACAAAGCCTCTGGTGGTGGAGGTTGAACTTGGGGAACTCCACTTAGGGCCTTTCTGAGAGAAAGTGAGGCAGTGGGTCTGTGCCTTAATCATTCCCAGCACCTGGAACTATTTATGGCACCTAATGAAGAAAGACACTTTTGGGGACCAGGTTAGTAGCCGGTGAGTTTTAGATGCATTGTGAGTGGAGCACACACCCCTTGATTTCCTGAAGACTTTTCAAGTGTTCCCCAATGTTTTATTGCAGTGCAACACACGGGGTGTTGCATCCTCAAGTCCTTGGAAAGCTGCACCTCTGAATTCAGTTGTGGATGCATCCAGGGCCATCCCCTGCCAGCGTAATTTTGCTGACCCAACTGGAGAGAGTTTGCAGATGCCCGTGAATGTTCCTGAGGAGCAGGATGACCGGCTTGATGGGGTAGATGACGGTCACTCCTCTGCGCCTGAGGGGAGACTGCGGGGCTCTGCGGGCGCTGGAGACCAACCCCCGCGGGCCGGCCGCCCGCGTCCCCGGTGTTTCTCGGCTCCCGCGGCCTGACTGGGAGTTGTGTTGTCTCCGTAAGGGCCACTTCTGGAATGCGGATCAAAGCCGGGCCGGGAGCAGTCCCTGTCCCCAGATACTCGGAGCCTTTGCGGAGACGTCTGCATGCTCGTGGGGTGCGCCGGGCCGGGCGCTGGCCGCGTGGCCTTGCCCGCGCTCCTGTAACGATGATGGATGCGGCGACCGCGCGCTGGCGCTCGCCAATCAAGCACCGCGGGGACCTGGAGCGGGGCGCCGGGCTCCGCGGAGGCGGGGTGGGGGTGGGGGAAAGTGCTGAAAACCATCCACTGCCACCGGCTGGGGGAACCAGAGCCAGAAGGGATGCTTACAAGGAAGCGCAAAACTGGCCCGTCACTGCCCAACCTGATCAAAACAGCGTAATCAACCCGGGCTTCCCTTTGTAACCAGGAAAGTTTCTGTGTGGGGTTATCCCCCACCTCCCACTGCAGCTGCAAGTGGCGGCTGCCAAAGGGGAAGGCGCCCGGCTTTGTGTGTGCAAGCGCTGTTTCTTGCATAGGCCCCCGGGAGAGCTCTGCCCGGCGAATGCTGCGGGTCTGCTCTTGCTCACTTTCGGGTGTGAACGTGCGCTCCGCATCTCCATGGCAGTGGCTGCGGGAAGCTTTAAATGCCTTGTTTTGTAGGAGGGTGATGCAGGTTCACATTTATAATTTAGGAAGCAAAGATCCACCTGCAGGGCAGGTTGCTAGTAGGCCAGGGATTAGGTTTAAAATAGGGTCTGGGATTAATTGTGCCCTGGGTTTGGCCTCAGGGAAATTACAAAAGGTTCCTGGATAGTTGGATGGGAAAAACCCTTGACTGTTTGCTTTCGGGAAGGAATGTTTATCCCTTCTTTTACCTATGAACCTTTGAGCTTTAGGAGGCATATGCTATTAGAACAGTTTTCCTTGGTTGCAGCGTCCACCCTGGCCTCACACTGCTGGGAGTCAAGCATCAGCTACAAACCTTTTCCCCCCAAGCATGAAAAGTCAAGGGGCATGCCAGCAAATCTTGCGTGTAACGTTTCGGTGGTGAAAGGGATTGGAGGAGAAGAGTGTGGGGTTGTAAGCAAAGAAAAGTGTATGGGGGAAAGTCTCATTTCATTCACGTCTGAAAAACACCGGCATGTTTTCCTCAGAGAAAAGTCTTTAAAGTAAAGCAGAACTTAATTTTTTTCATAAATATTAAGTTCTAAATACATTAGACTTTATTCGTTAAGAAACTTTAGGTTTTCAAAGCAGCGTTGTAGCGCCACTGGTTCAGTTATGTTTCAAGGTCCCATCAGGAATTCCTGCTGGTCGCTTCTGTACCTGATGCTTTAATGGATCAACCCAGAACTCCATGCTGCCAAACTCAGGTTACTATTCTATGAAAACTCCTCTGCCACAGCTAGCAGCAGCCACCCTTTTCTGCTCACTGACTCCTCATGCACAGTTTGATGAGGTGTGGGTGTCTAGAATGTTAAAACTTTCTCTTTTATGACTGACAGGGACAAAGTTGTAAAATAAGCTGATATAATTTATAGGAGTGTACAGGAAGCAGATGTCTGCCTTGGCAAGTTGCCATCTTTAGAGCCTCCTTCCAAGCATAAACCACACTTTTAAATAATTAGTTACTAACTAATGAGATCCAAAAATAAGTTGTCAAAATAGAAGAAGGGGATGGATTCTTGAGTGACCAAGGGCCTATTTTTTAAAAACCCATTTCAGATGAGGGGTAGGAATTAGTATTCTCTAGAACCATTAATTAGTGTGATTTCAGTCAGCGCCTGGAGCTTTACCTCTTCTACAGTGATGAGCATTGGTAAGGTTTTATTGCTTTGTTAAAATGAAGTCCTTTGCCTTGGGGGGGAAAACCAACAACTCTACAAAAACCAAGTTTGTCAAGGAATTTGGGGGACTTGTCTCTTAACTCCTATTAATTAGCTTTCTCTACTAAGGAAGAGACTTAGTGCTTCCTAGAAATCTCATCCCTTAATGGGGTTTTCTGGTCCATTTGCATGTTTTAGCATGCAGCTTTAACCTGGTCACTTCTTTACCCGGATTCACCCAGTAACACTGTATGTGTGTTTTAAAGAAATGATTATAGTATAGTAAAGGCCTGTTGATCTCAAATGGTGCAGAATAGTATTTCGATTAAATAAGTATTTGTTAAGGTTTTTAGTTTTTATATAATTTGCCCATTTTCAAAGAAATGTTGACTGTAACAGAGTATTTATGTAGCCAAACCAATGGTGATTGAATTTAAGACACTGCAGGATCATGTGAAGTCACAAGTTCATCTGTGTGATCATTTATTTGCTCAGTAAACATCCTTAGGCAAAGGTAAAGCTGGAGAACGATGTTTGAAAGCTTTAGTGAGCTTGACAATGACTAGTGCTGGTTAAAATGAAGATTTCTAGGTCCTGCTGTCCAAGGCAAATGCATTGCATGTGGGATTAGACCCAGGCATCCGGACATTTACCAAGCACTAGAGCCGCCCTCACAAATGGTTCTTACATCCCTGCACTGAGGAACAGTTTTGTTCTTGTGGGCATACTTTATAAAGATGCTATTGAAATCGTTTTCGGGGGAAAATTAAAAAAATAATTATTCTGAGATCGTTAAAGGTAGAAGAAACCATTGACCATTTTTCCTCGAAGGTGTCTTTAGCTAGATTCTTGGAAAAGCTTGGAAAATCTGTGATCCTTTGGAAATTAAATGTGCACTTTTGTGTTTAAGGGTATTCTCTGGGGAGAAGGTCTTTAACGTTTAGATCTCCTTGAAGGTCTTATTCCGCCCCCAAAGAAAACAGTTGAGAAATTCAATTTCACTGTCTGAGAAAAGTTGAGAATTTCAATTTCGCTGTCATTTGACAGATGAGATAGACAACTGGGCCTCAGTGATAGGTTGTCCAAGGCTGGCTCCAGGGGGCACTAGCCAGGTAGCTCTGCCCTCGGGGACTTATTTGTAGGGGCAGCTTTGGGACATTTCAGCCCCTTCTGCCCTTTGAGGGGTGTTTCTGAATTTGGAGTGGATCTTACAATTGATATGTAAATTTAGCTTGGTGCCCCTTTTTTCTTCTTTATCCTACAAAAGCTGTTCTTAAATAACTTGTGTGTTTTACCATGAATGACATGGGTTAATCTGGGAAAAGAAATGCAAGTTAGTGGAAGAGCTGGTGCTCCAAGCATGGGGCGGCCTCTGGTTCTTAAGTGTTCTAGTTACTTGCATTCCAGATCCAGGGGAAGTTATTATACAGTAAGTTTGTAGGTCCCTTGCAAAGATGAGTTAAAGATGAGTAAAAATATTTCATCTGGTATTTTAACTTTTTTAGTCAGTTAAGCAGTTGCTCATTTCATCAATCACAGTTTTGATTGAACACAGCACTATCTGCTAAATGTCGAAAAGTCGGCAGATAACTAGACCTGAGAAATGGCCACCAAGAGTGTTGTGATCTAGATAGCTCGAAGAAAACACACTAGAGAGGGTGCTTTTCATTTTTTGTTGCATTCTTTGTAGGTGTAGAGCATGATTGCAAAAAAGAACAGGTACCAGAGTGAGAATTGATGAATGATGAATTAGGGCAATTATCACATGAATGAACCTAGTGAGGGACATAAGTACTGAACTTGCTTTGAGCTGACTTTTAATTTTTTTTTTTTTGGAGACAAGGTCTTGTTCTGTTTCCTGGGCTCTTGGGCAGGGGCATCATCATAGCTCACAGCAATCTCAGACTCCTTGGCTCAAGTGATCCTCCTGCTTCAGCCTCCCAAGTAGCTGGGGACTACAGGCTCAAATCATGCTGCCCAGATACTTTTTCTATGAGCCTGAAACTATCCTCTTGCCTTGGCCTCCCAGAGTATTAGGATTTAGTATTTTGCAAGTAGCCCAGTGTTTGTTATTGGAGATCTTTTGACTTCTCCTTATGGGATTGAGGACATGTT
>CAUYON010072838.1:0-19349 GCA_963573935.1 Arctocebus calabarensis | reverse complement strand
TCTTTCTTTCTTTCTTTCTTTCTTTCTTTCTTTCTTTCTTTCTTTCTTTCTTTCTTTCTTTCTTTCTTTCTTTCTTTCTTTCTTTCTTTCTCTCTTTCTCTCTCTCTCTCTCTCTCTCTCTCTCTCTCTCTCTCTCTCTCTCTCTCCCTCTTTCTTTCTTTCTTTCTTTTTTTTGTAGAGATAGAGTCTCACTTTATCACCCTCAGTAGAGTGCTGTCGCATCACAGCTCACAGCAACCTCCAACTCCTGGGCTTAGGTGATTCTCTTGCCCATCCTCCTGAGTAGCTGGGACTACAGGCGCCCACCACAATGCCTGGCTATTTTTCCGTTTTTGCAGTTCTGCCAAGGCTGGGTTTGAACACAGCACCTTCGGTATATGGGGCTGGTGCCCTACTCGATGAGCCATACTTTTCTTTTTTTAAATTTTCTGGTTTGTTTTTGATGACTTAAGTAGACTGACACAAAATTACACACCCTGTTGTTCTGCCGAGTCTGGAGCTGGGTGATAATACTAAAACAAAATGTTCAAAATATTCTTTGGAATAGAGAAATACAGTAGGTACATCAAACTGTATAATTTGATGGGCATTATTCAGTAGCTGCACTGCTTGGTGCTTTATGTTTAAATTATCAAACAGAAAAAACAGCAAAGAAGATGATCTCTTCCTGGCTTAGGAAGTTAAGATGGCTCTTTTACAACCCAGCGTCAAAGGGAATAACATTGTTTTAAGATGGTCATGTTAATTTAAGGTAGACTGCTTCCAGGATAAAGGAACACCTACCCTGCCCTAGTGGGAGAGCCTGTAATTTTATGCTCATTAAATGAAGCTCTTAGGATGTCTAAGTGTCTTGATACCGCTGACTTAATACAGAGCGAGATGCTGGCTCTGATGATTAGCACAGTCACAGCGTGTTTTATAGTTCTCATTGGTACAGATCTTCTGACACGGGTTGCATTTGCTGGCATTTGCGAATACTTCAAAGGGCATTCTTTAAAAATTCCCAAAATGTTCTCTGCAGTTTTCCTGTCAATGGTGGTCTTTTGTTTATTGCAAAATAGGACACCCACTATGTAACTAAAACAAATGAAAGGCACATTACTTGAATTTTTTGTTGGTGGTTGTTATGTAACCTTTCAGGAATAAGAAAATTGTGCCTTTTATATGAAGTTACATAGAGCTATGATGACTGTTGCTCTTACAATGTAAAGAAAATTTTGTATGAGTGATGTTGGGGCAGAACACAAAGGTATTCTCCCCCCAAATATATTTATATCTGATGCCTGGATTTTGGCCTTACGAGGTTGATATAGTCTTAACATTCCCTTAGTTTTTGAATGTTTCACTCATGGGCATAAACACACACACACACACACACACTCACATTCTCTCTCAGACACACATAAATTCATACACTTTCTCACACACTCACACTCTCACACACATACACTCACACTCTTTCACACACACACTCTCACACATTCTGACACACACTTACACACTCACACATTCTTACACACACTCAAACTCACAAACTATTACACACACTCACACACACATACACTCACACTCTCACATTCACACTCTCTCACACACTCTCTCTCTCTCACACACACACACTTCCAGATCTAGTCAGCATCTTAAAGTGTTTCGTTCAGAAAAGAAAAAGAAAAAAAAGAGGATATTATTTCATCATCTTTACCATTCCTATATTCCTCCAAAGTGAGGAAGTAATAGTTTTTAATTTTATTAAATCCAACTTAAAGTAATAGACATACATATTCAAAGTGTTTTTAAAATTTTAACTCTTTTATGCAGGAACAGAAGTGTCTCACTTTTGTGCTGCTCTCTTTCTCTGAACTTTCACTCCTCTCAACCTACAATCCCTTAGTTTCCCTTAAAAAGACTAACATCTTGTTCTCTTAATGTTTCTGGTTGGAGGTCACCTCCTTTAACCTCCCTGATTTCCTTCCACCAAAAATATGAATGAAGAGCCTCTCCTTTGTATGTTCATCACTTCCCCCATCCTAGCACTTGTAACTATACAGACAACTACAAGCCCACACGAACAATGAAGCACAAATAGAAGAACTAGGTTTTAATTCCCAGTTGACCAATCTCCCTGGAAGACCAAGCCCCTTAGGGGTTGGAAGGAAGACTTATTTGCTGTTGTGTCGTCAGGGCCCGGAACAGTTGTTGAATAAGGAACTAATTGTCAGATGAGTGAATTCCTATATTACCAGATCTCTTGATATTCTGGTCAGTATTTCCAGACATTGAAAAAAAAGTCAACCATCTACTGAATGTGGCAATTCATAACATTTGACTCATCTGCTTCCCACATATACAATTAAAACTTGGGCAATACACATGTAGTGGTTTCAGAGAACAAACGTTGGAACCAGAATCTTGGGATTCATATCACAGTTCTGTGAAACTTTGGAAGATTTGCTTGAACTCTTCATGTCTTATTATTTCCTCTTCAGTAGAGAATTGTTATGAGGATTTAATTAATTCATATGTACAGACAGGGTTCAGTGGCTCACACCTGTAATTCTAGCACTCTGGGAAGCCAAGGCAGGTAGACTGCCTGAGTTTAGGAGTTCAAGACCAGCCTGAGCAAGAGTGACACTCTGTCTGTACTAAAAATAGAAAAACTAGCCAGGCAAAGTGGCACACACCTCTAGTCTCACCTCCTCAGGAGACTGAGGCAAGAGGATCTCTTGAGCCCAGGAGTTTGAGGTTGCTGTGAGCTATGATGCCACAGCACTCTACACAGCATGACAGGATGAGACTCTGTCTCAAAAAATAAATAAATAAATAAATAAATAAAAATTCATGTGTATACAGCAGTTAGAATAACACCTGGCACATGGTAAGTGCTCCATAAGTTTATTTTTATTTTTACTATTTTTTAAATTAATATTCGTAAAAAAGCTCAGCATCTAATAAGACAATTGGATATAGTTTAATAAACTAGTTCTCTAAATACATACATTCATTTTCTTTATATTTTTTATTCTACATCTTTTAGGATGTGTAAATATATACTTTGAAGTCATATATATATATTTTAAATGTTTATTAAATCATAATTGTTTACATTAGTGCAATCATGGGGCACAATGTGCTGACTTCATATACAATCTGAAATATTTTCATCGAACTGTTTAATAGCCTTCATAGCATTTTCTTAATCACTATATGTAGACATTGGTATTCTGTATTTAATAAGGTTCACCTGTACTCTTCTAAGATGTACCATAGGTGTGATCCCACCAATCGCCTTCCCTCCACCCATCCTCGCCCCTCCCCTCCCATGCCCTTTCCCCCATATTCTTGTGCTATAATTGGGTTTTAGCCTTCATATGAAAGCTATAATTTAGCTTCATATTAGGGCTGAGTACATTGGAGTACTTTTTCTTCCATTCTTGAGATACTTTGCTAAGAAGAATATGTTCCAGCTCCATCCATGTAAACATGAAAGAGGTAAAGTCTCCATCTTTCTTTAAGGCTGCATAATATTCCATGGTATACAGGTACCACAATTTATTAATCCATTCGTGGATCGAAGGGGACTTCGGCTTCTTCCATGACTTAGCAATAATGAATTGGGCTGCAATAAACATTCTGGTACAGATATCTTTGTTATAATATGGTTTTTGATCTTCTGGATATATACCTAGTAAAAGAATTATAGGATCAAATGGCAGTTCTATTTTTAGATTTCTAAGTATTCTCCAAACATCCTTCCAAAAGGAACATATTCGTTTGCATTCCCACCAACAATGTAGAAGTGTTCCCTTTTCTCCACATCCACACCAGCATCTTTGGTTTTGGGATTTTGTGATGTGGGCTAATCTTACTGGAGTTAGATGATACCTCAAAGTAGTTTTGATTTGCATTTCTCTGATGATTAAAGAAGATGAGCATTTTTTCATGTATCTGTAGGCTGTGAGCCTGTCTTCTTTGGAGAAGTTTCTCTTCAAGTCTTTTGCCCACCCTGAGATGGGATCACTTGTTCTTTTCTTGCTAATATGTTTGAGTTCTCTGTGGATTCTGGTTATTAAACCTTTGTCAGAGGCATAACCTGCAAATATTTTCTCCCATTCTGAGGGCTGTTTGCTTGCTATACTTACTGTGTTCTTGGCTGTGCAAAAGCTTTTTAGTTTGATCAGGTCCCAGAAGTGTATTTTTGATACTGCTTCAATTGCCTGGGGAGTCCTCCTCATAAAATATTCACCCAGGCCAATTCCTTCAAGAGTTTTCCCTGAACTTTCTTCTAGTATTTTTATAGTTTCATGTCTTAAGTTTAAATCTTTAATCCAGCGAGAATGTATCTTAGTTAATGGTGAGAGGTGTGGGTTCAGTTTCAGTCTTCTACAGGTTGCCAGCCAGTTCACCCAGCACCATCTGTTAAATAGGGAGTCTTTTCCCACTGAGTGTTTTTAATTGGCTTGTCAAAGATCAAATAATGGTAAGTAGCTGGGTTCATCTCTTGGTTCTCTATTCTGTTCCATACATCTACCTCTTTGTTTTTGTGCCAGTACCATGCTGTTTTGATCACTATCGATTTATAGTAGTCTCAGGTCTGGTAGCGTGATTCCTCCTGCTTTGTTTTTATTTCTAAGTAATGTCCTGGCTAATCTGAGGCTTTTTCTGATTCCATATAAAATGAAGTATTATTTTTTTGAACTCTTTAAAATATAACAATGGAGCTTTAATGGGAATTGCATTAAAATTGTACATTGCTTTGAGTAGTATGGACATTTTAATAATGTTGATTCTTCCCAGCCATGGGCGACCTATTTTCTGTTCCCCTGTGCAGCCTCCTAGTGTGAGTAATCCTTCTGAATTTGGTCAGTAAGATATCCTCTAGTAACCATTTAGTGGGTCTGCCCTTCTGTCCTTTAGTGATTGAGTCAGGAAGTGAAGAGCAGTCACCACCATACAAGTCTCTCATGGCCTTTCATGGTGCCTGTGTGCAGACGTCTTGTCCACACTGGAGGCTGGGTGGCCTCACAGCTTTTGATTTGGATCTTGATCCTGCTTTCATGCCCTACGGTTTGACTCAGTTTTGGTGTCAAATGTTTTAACTAGTGAAACCACCTGAGCAGTGTTGCCTGAGTAGCAAAACTTCATGTTAGCTGGGCTCTCTTGTTGTCATTAAAAGTCTTCATTCTGTTTATGGAGTTTCTTTGGAGTACACCATTGTCAGAGACATTCGGTTTGGGGAAAACATGGGCTTTGGAGAAAGGCTGTGTGACTTTGGGAATTCCTGTTTTTTCTTTGAGGCCTACTTTGTTTCCTCACTTGTAAAATAAAGCTGTCAATGACTGCCTTAAGAGGTTGCTGTAAAGATTAAAGATAATGTTTATAGAATACCTGACAATATATATTATCATAATGTTCGTAGGTATTGCTCCATCTTTGTAAACAGGCCCATGACCACTTTCTATATATTTTTTCACTTTCATATATTTTTGAAAGTACATTTCAAGGGAATTTTTATTAATAATCAGCTCCAGATGTGTTGTTGAATGAGTTGTCCATTGAATTCAGACGTTGAAAGAGACCCAGTTGATATATTGTGTAATAATCTAGAGCCATGCTGACATTCTGCTGCAGGGGTGTCTTCTGGACTTCCTGAGAGGTCTGAGGTGGACTGAGGCTCATCCCTGCTTCAACCTGAGAGGAGATGCTTTTGTCTGTTTCATAAATTGACATTTTATGTAAGGTTTTTTTTTTTTTTGAGACAGAGCCTCAAGCTGTCACCCTGGGTAGAGTGTCGTGGCATTACAGCTCACAGCAACCTCCTGTGCTCAAGCGAGTCTCCTGCCTCCTGCCTCTGCCTCCCAAGTAGCTGGGACTACAGGTGCCCGCCACAACGCCCGACTATTTTTTTTTTTTTTTGGTTGCAGCCGTCATTGTTGGTTGGTGGGCCCAGACTGGATTCAAACTCGACAGCTCAGGGTTACATGGCTGGTGCCTTAGCCCGCTGAGCCACAGGCGCCAAGCCGGGTCAGATTATTTTAAAAGACAAATTTATCCCTCAAGTGGCCCCAGACATCAAAGAAAACTCCAGAAATTAGCTATAGTCCCAGACCATAACCTGGAGAATCTTTTTAAAATGGCCACTACGGTCTTTTGTAACCGAGATCTGGAGAGAAAGGAGCAGAAAAGAATGACAGCTCTATAAATGGCACTCTGACAAAGGAGCAACTTTCAGGGGCAGAGGGAAACCAGAGGAGTGAAAAACAAGGGCTTCCAATGTGGCCAGACTGGCCACATCAGAGAAGAATGCCCCCAGCAGCACCACTGGCTGGGCAAGCCACCTGGCCCCTGTTCAGAATGCAAGGGTGACCACTGGAGGGTGGCCTGTCCCCAGAGGCAAAGGCCTCCTGGGACAGTGACCTCATTGGAGGTCAAACTGGACTGAGGGTGCCTGGGGCAAATTCTCATGGCTCCAGCTCACCCCTCAAGAGCCCTGGGTTTGCCTTATAGTGGAGCGCCAGGAGATAAAATTTCTTTTGGACACTGGAGCAACCTTTTTTGTACTTCTCTCGAACCCTGGTTTTTTATCTCCCAAATCTATAACTATACAGGGGGTATCTGGAAAGCCGGTTATGAAATTTTTCTCCCAGCCTTTAAGCTGCAATTGGAATGACTTGCTGTTCTCTCCTGCGTCCCTAATCATGCCTGAAACTCCTGCTCCCCTTTTGGGGAGGGACATACTAACGAAAACAGGAACTTTTCCCTCCTGGAGATCTAGTCATGATCAAAACTCTCCCCTCTAATTCACCTTTCCTAACCCCGAATTGGGAAGTCTCCTTTCCTGTTATCTTGTCTTCTTCTATAGCTGTTAAAGTTGTAGGAGTCAGTTCCTGCATACATCATTCAGGAGTAAAATCCTGGAACCCTCCATCTTCTACGGAGGCAGATAATGAAGATAGCCAACCACAGACCACCTACACTTGTGAGCCAAAAGAAAGTTAGAAGTTATTATTTAGGAAACAGCAAGAAAAATCCTAATATGGTTTTCTTTTAGCATCACTGAATAAGTGCTTCTGACCTGAGGCTGTTCTACCTTTGCCTTTTACTGATTCTACTAATCAGATTTATGTTTTCCAGAAATGTCATCAAGTCATATGCAATAAAGATGGTTCCAGTCCATGAACCCCTGTTCACTCTCCCTCCAGAGAAACCCTAACTGCCCCTTCTATCATCACACAATTCAGTAGGAAGCAGTTAGATCAAATCTTTGCCCTTTTTCCCTAACAGCAGGTAGAGTTTCTACTCGGAGAGGGAGAATTGATGTAGGACATTTGGCGCCCTAGCCAGCTCAGCGGAGCTTTCGGACCTGCCGCCTCCTCCTTGGCGGTGTCTGTGCTGCGGCAGCCAGCTGAAGAACCAGTGGGCTGGATGACAGGCAAGGAGGGGGACCTCCAACCCCCACTGGAGGCTCCAATAGCCAAAAAGGTCAGACAACTGCTGAGGAGACACCTGTGCCCTGGTGTTTCCTTCACTTTACACTTAGGACTAAATGTGGAACCTCCATTTCCTATGCCTAGGACAATTTCATGTTAATTTCCTAGGCCTCAATTCCATGAATGGACTGTGTCCATTCATTAATACATTCCTTCACCTTGCCCCAGCAGAAGGGACTGTGTTGTTCATTGATACATTCATTCCCCTTGCCCCCGGTGGAAGGGGCAAGGAACTGTATTCATTCGTTTCCTGGCCAAGGAACCCTTACACCTATATATACCCCGAGACTAAAAGCCTAAAGGGGGAGACAGGGAAAGATTGGGAGAGAAACGGAGAGAGCTTTTCTCTCTCCACTTGTGTTCTCTCTCTCTACCAGGAACTTTAGTGTTTTCTGTATTCTTTTCTGTAAATACATTCTGTCCTACCACTGTGGAAAAAAAAGAAAAGAAAATGCCATGAAGGCTACGTTAAACAGTTTGATGAAAACATTTCAGATTGTATGTGAAACCAGCACATTGTACCCCTTGATTGCATTAATGTACACAGCTGTGATTTAATTAAAAAAAAATAGAATATATTTATAAGATTCATGGTGGCGGCTGGGCGCCTGTGGCTCAATGGGCTAAGGTGCCAGCCACTACACCTGAGCTGGTGGGTTCAAATCCAGCCCTGGCCCGCCGAACAACAATGATGGCTACAACCAAAAAATGGCTGGGCATTGTGGTGGGCACCTGTAGTCCCAGCTACTTGGGAGGCGGAGGCAAGAGACTCGCTTGAGCCCAGGAATTGGAGGTTGCTGTGAGCCATGATGATACAGCACTCTATCCAGGGTGACAGTTTGAGGCTCTGTCTAAAAAAAAAGGATTCATGGTGGCATAGTTTATTTTTTTTTAATGTATATTAGCTGGCACATAAAATTATTTCTAGGGTATATGGCTATGAAAATATTTGTTGTGTTATCGAATTATGTTCGTAACAAAATAATTCATTTGTACATTTTTATTCCAAAGTTACATCTGAAGTTTTCAAATGTAAAACAAATATCTTGATGCCTTAAATTATTTAAGAAAAATACCCAATGGTATTTTAGGAAGTATAAAAATTCTACCACAATTAACTAAAACATCTGATTCAAAGGTTCATCCTGACTTAAATAACAAGAATATCTTGCCTGGCTATTTAAATATCCATAGGAAGAGTCATTAATTGCTGTGCTTTTCTTTTTTTACCTAAATTAACATAATTATTTTAAATGCTAATTATTTAATACTTTGGTAGAATTCAGAACTATAATCAAAGTAAGTTGTAATCTACTGAGTTCATCTTTTTGTCCTGATTATTTCATCAGGAAATATTTTAAATTATTAAAATCTGTCTTGACATTTATCAGAGAAGAATAAAAAGAAAATAAGTTATATGTTGTTATTCACATATTCCTTTTATAATTTTCTATTCTGCTTAAGAAAAAAGATACATATGTAGAGAATAATTGCTAAAATATTCTCTGGAAAAAATTATTATTCATTAGGACTTTATAGAATCTTTAGCTTTGCTATAGATATGGAGCCAGGTGGGCAATGTGACTCATCCTTATAGATGGGAACTGTTTTTTAAGTGCACCACTGTGGTGAAAATCACAGCAAGCATCCAGCTAGAAACATGTTATCTTCAGAAAAGATAAATTCTAATGGTTATTTCCTTTTTGGAGAGGTAGAGCAACTATGCTTGATAAAACTAAATAAAATGAAGTTTTAAATGATCATACAAATATCTGCCACTCTATGGACTTCACAGAATATGTGAATGTTGATTTGTTTATGAATATTAAAGTGAATTAAAGAAACTTGCAAAATAACATCTATACAATGCATTAAAAAACTTTCTGAAAAGTTGAACTTTTCTTCTAGTTGCTAACTCGGAAATGTTGCTCTTTATTATTATGGAATTGTTTTGTAATTAATTTTTGTTAGCTTTTTTTCAGCTTTCTTGATATTATTATTATTGTTATTATGATCATCATCATGTACAAAACCATCTCTATATGGAAGGGTAGATGACTTGAAATTTTGGCACGCTGTGCCAATTTTCAGAGATTAAGGATTGTATCTGAAAAAAATTCTATGTAAAATTGCAGAAAATGGGAAACATGTATAAAACCAGGAAAGGAAAGTACAATATATTGGTACTTCATATAGCGTGAGTTGAAGACATGTTCAGTGCCAGGCTGAGTTTCATTATGCCTCAAAGAGGGAGAAAAACAATGTGAGCTCTGGTTTACATGTGCTTATTAATTTTTAAAAGAATTTATTTTTTAAAGAAGCTTTATATCTATAGACAATTATAAAGAGGGTATAGAGAATTTCCATACACCTCACATCCAGTTCCCCATTATTCATTTCATATTAATATGGCGTATTAGTTATAATTAATATCGATAAATTATTACTAATTAAACTCCCTCATTTATTTATATTTCCCTGATTTTTTTGTGTAATATCCTTTCTCTCTTCCAGAATCCCCTCCAGGCACCTGATCTCAATGTGGTTGCAAAGTTGCCTGTGGCTCTTCTTGGCCGGCAGTTTCTTATTGTTTTGAGGAGTTTGATAGTTTTCCCCAATTTTCAAATTCTGGTTAAGTACATACTTTAAACAATAGCCCATTATGGAAACATTTCTGTTTATTATTTCTAATTCTGATGATAGTAAAAATCCTTATGCAAAAATGCAGCCTGTTTTTATGTCAAGCGGCTTCACAGGGAAAATAAAACAAAAGCTTACAGCAATTACATGTTTATAAAAAGCGACATAATTTTATACTTTCTTTTGCATGGTGTTAGGAATTATGAAGAAATCTAATAATTTGTCCCTGATGAGCTCTTTATTTCTTATGCATTTCAGTTCTAATTTTTTTTAAAAGACAATGTTTGGGTTTATTAAATACTTTTTTTTTTAAAAGATATGTAGGGTTTTTTTCTATTTCTTTCTCATGAAATCACCTTTAAGATATGGAGATATTTGAAGACCTAAATCCTACTTGCGTTCCCATCACCCTTCACACAATTTTTCTGTAAGGAATAGCTTAATATATTTTCATTTTTTTGAACAGAACTGCAGGAAATATCAGTTAAAACAAAATGTATGATGTTATGGGTTTATTTCTCTCTACCATGAAAATTGCTTTCAGGATAACACACAGAGCTCATTTGTCCATCAGCAAGAGCAAATGCTCAGACTCTTAATATATGCCTACAGAATAAATACCTGGGATGAAATAATAAAGACCTATGGCCTTTTCCAGGAACATCTACTGTCCCACGATTCAGTCACAGGCATCCCAGCCGCAAATAATTACTCAGTGGCTACTACACGCTCAATTCTATGACAGGCTTTAAATATTTAAAGAGTTATTGTCCTCAGGGAGCTTGCAACTACTAGGGAGGACAGAAACTATTTTAATTTTTTTATATATTTTATGCATAAATATATTCTGGTTGCTATAGCTATATAGAGGGGGGAATCATCTAGATTTTCTTAATAAGCAAAGTCTACTGTGCATTCATTTCTAGAACTTTAATAATATTAAAGAAAGACCTTTCCTTTCAAATGTTCCCGTAAGTTAAATCCACCTGTCCTTTACTGTTTTGTGCCAGAAAGTTTCTGGGAATAAAAATATCAAAGTTGTGTGTTTGAATTTTGGCCAAGATGTGATTTTGTAATGCAGATGGCACATCGGTGCAGCAGCCTGTTCAGCCTATCATCATTTTAAAAAATGAGCGCAGAAAGAGTAAATGAAATTTGATTAGCAAGTCTTCTTTTTAAACTGATGTTATGCCTGATATAAATTATTTTTTCAGAATTTCTAACATATGTCAAAGTATGTGTCACGGGTTAACTGCATGAACTTGAATGCTATCACCAAACTTTCTGAGTCTGAAAATTGGATGCACTTTCCCTAGTCATAATCAAAAGGTATATGAGAATGTTGTAATTCATAAAAGAAAACTATACTTCTGAACTAATAACATAATGTGCAAAAATCTGAAGCATTTTCTACTTGTCCTGCTATTTTCCCCTTATTAAAAAATAGTTAATATTGAAAAGTACTATTAAAAATGACTATATATAGTATTTCAAGTATACCCGTAACACTAAACATTTTATAAGAATTGCTCAGAATATTGAAGGTACCAAAAAATGTATACACATTTTAAGAAAGGAAACACTGTATTAAAATTGTAATACTTGGGCAGTGCCTATAGCTCATCTAGTAGGGCACCAGCTCCATATAACGAAGGTGGCAGGTTCATACCCGGCCTTGGCCTAACTGCAAAACAGAAAAATAGCCAGGCATTGTGGCGGGCGCCTGTAGTCCCAGCTACTCGGGAGGCTGAGGCAAGAGAATCGCCTAAGCCCCGGAGTTAGAGGTTGCTGTGACCTGTGTGATGCCACAGCACAGCACTCTACCGAGGGCGACAAAGTGAAACTCTGTCTCTACAAAAAAAAAAAAGAAAATTGTAATACTTAAGTTACGGTTTACTTCTGCAATTATAAGGGGTGCTCAGACATAGCTTGCATTTACCTTTTGTTACCAGTATATTAAGTATTGCAATTATAATATAGTATTTTCATTTTTTAAACTATGTAAACTTTTTTGGCACCTTTTAAATTTATTTCTTCTTTTTTCTTGTTTCTGATTGTCTCATATCCTTCTCAAAGGAGGTCCTTAATTCCAGACATTTCCTAGAAGATTACCTTTAAATTCATTATTTTATATTGGTGCATTGTGGAAATTGTCCAATACATGTTCCAAATACCAGCTAGAATTTACTCAGCATCAAATGATTTGAAACTTAATATTAAAAGTAGTGTTATTTTTAAAAATAAACATGTGAACTCAAGGTTGTTTTGTGTCTCATTTTGTCCATAAGAAGTGTGAATAATTTTTCAATATCATTTCTTTATCCCATGATATTGTTAAAATTAAATTTTTACCTTAAATTTTATATTTTCAGGATATAAGAACTAAGAGTTCCTTGCAATTAAAGAGAATGGATTAGTTATTAACATCATATATTACTTATTTCATTGATGTGACCTCTAAGATAACTTCTAATATTTAGATTCTGCCAGAACAAAATAATCCAAAGAAAGAAAATATTTTATATTTTCTCATGAATATATTCTATATATGTTTTATTTTTAAAGAAAATCAAATGAGAAAAAAATCAGTGCTGGAATTTTATTGCTCTCATATAAACCCTGGATTGAGCCTGGTGAGGTTATAGTTACCATGGTAACAGATGTCTGCTCTTTAAACAGTTTCTATCTTAACCGCTCTTCTACTTATACTGAGTGATTTCTTCAAATATAGGACTCATGAGGGTGTAGTTATGAGAAATTTTATTTCCTATAAGGATACATATCCAATAATTTGTTACGAGTTACTCTGCCACATTGGAGGTTAATTAGATATAAATGTTACCAACACGACTTTTAAAAGCACAGTATTCCCCAGTAAGTAAGCAAGTGTGGAGAAATATAAAGTGAAGACGTATCCCAAAAAGAGAATACAGATGACACAGGAACTAATACAAGCATATTTTATATTTATGAATAAATATGGAAATATCTTTTAGAAAGTGTGAGGATGATAAGAAAATTTCTTTAACATGTTATACTTTCACAGGTCAAAATGGGTGCCCGGGTCTCAGTAAAATGCTTCAAAGAAGCGTGGCTGTGATTTTGTTTTTACAATGTTGATACACACTGAAGTAAATAGATTTAAATCTATGTTCACTGTTGGTATGTACTGAATTTTGTCTCCCCAAAATTTTCATGTTGCCTGCTTATTGTGGTTATATTTGGAGCCTATCAGGAGACAATAAAGGTAAAATGAAGTTGTATCTTAAGGAGATACCAAATCTCAATCTCTCTCTCTCTCTCTCTCCCCCCCCCCCATACAATGAAGAAAGGCCTTGTGAAGATGCAACAAGAATGTGGCCTTCTGCATGACAAAAAGAGAGAGGCCTTACCAGATAGCAAGTCTGCTGGCACCTCGGGTTTTTTATTTTGTTTTGTCTTGTTTGGTTTTGTTTTGTGACAGAGTTTCACTATGTTGCCCTTGTTAGGGTGCTGTGCTGTCACAGCTCACAGCAACCTCAAATTCTTGGGCTTAATTGATTTTCTTGCCTCAGTTTCCTAAGTAGCTGGGACTACAGGCATTATTTGTTATTGTCGTTGCTGTTATTGTTGTTTTGCTGGCTGGGGCTGGGTTTGAACCCCGTCAGCCTTGGTGTATGTGGCCAGCACCATAACCACTGTGCTACTGGCGTCGCGCCTCTGCTGGCACTTGGATCTTAGACTTACAGTCCCCAGATCCTTGAGAAAAATAAATTAATGATATGTAATGAAATTACGTAGAGGTAATGTATAATTTTAATTTTTCACATTTTCATTATTTCTCTTCAAATTTTTGCAGTGTTGACAGACAAAATAAAATACAAGTTTGTATTTTGATATTTTTGTTTCTTTTTCTCTAATTTCAAGAAAAACTTACTTTCAAGTTATCCTTTTTATTTATTTATGAAGATGTTGTTGAGCCGCCTGGATATGGCTGTTTCCCACTCATGGTGGTTGACTTGGGCAGCCGGCAACACGCAAAGCTTTCCTAGAGAAAAAGGAAGAGATCTTCAGTCATAAATCAATCACTACCTGGGTGACTTGAGGCAAATCAAACTTTCTGGTGCTTAATTTTTTAACATCTGACATTGGGAAAACGATAAAATATCTACCACTTTCCTTTATTATGTTAAATAAAAATACATTGACGGATTATTAATCAGTTCAGGCTGCGATAGACTAGATGCCTTAATAAAGTGAGAAGTATTTCCTCACACTTCTGGGGCCTAGAAATCTCTGATTAAGAAGCCCACAGAGTTGGTGTCTGGTGAGGCCGCACTTCCTGGCTCATGGCCGGCGACCTTCTTGTGCTGTGCAGGTGCCAGGATCATTGCTGTTGCCTCTTTTTCTACTTCGTAGAATACAAATCCTATAGGTTAAAGGCCCACTCTATGACCTCCTGTAACATTTGTTATCTTCTTATAGAGTTTATGTCCAAGCATAGTCATAATACAGGTTACCTATGCAATATCCAAATTTTGACGGGACAAAATTCAGTCCATACTGACAAGTGTTTTGCAAACTATAATTTACAAAATACATATTGATGGCTTTTTTTATGTGTTAGAGAAATGTGTCTTCTAGGAAATGACTGGCTGGCAACACATGTTCAACCAAATTAACTAGCCTACTAAAGTAATAAACAATACGCACAAGTTATTTTTTGTTTTTGTTTTGCAGTTTTTGGCCAGGGCCGAGTTTGAACCTGCTGCCTCCGGTATATGGGGCTGGTGCCCTGCTTCTTTGGGCCACAGATGCCGCCCCACAACCTTTATTTTAATACATATTCTAGTGGACTAAGTGCACAAGACCTCTTTAAACAAAGAAACACGAAAAATCTCATGGTTCTTGGGATGTCTCTTTAAGAACAGTGCTTTTTTTTTTATTGTTGGGGATTTATTGAGGGTACAAGAAACCAGGTTACACTGATTGCATTTGTTAGGTAAAGTCCCTCTTGCAATCATGTTTTGCCCCCAAAAGGTGTGGCACACAACAGTGCTTTTTAAAAAATCATTTTAGAAATGGGCTATTTTAGAAGTAAGCTAATGTTTTTCTCTTAATTATTAGCAGAGATATAATATATTCAAGAATTACAATTAGTTCTGCCATCATTAGGCCCCATCTCTTCTTGCTTAAGGGAAGTTCTGATGTTCCATACTCAGTTCACAGTATGGATTCACAGCTGTCACTCTATTTTGACTAAGTTTCTTGTACACAGAGGCTCATGAAACAGAAAGTAATTTGCTTTTCTGTGTAGTGAGAGAAGATAGGTGTCATAGGAAATCAAGAAGCTAAAGAGATAGTGTTAGGTCTCTGCTTTGGGGATAACATTCTACATCCCTGAAGTAGGAAGAATGGCTGGCTGCCAGGGCACTCAAGGTCTGGATGGCTATTACCATAATCCCCGTAATCCCTCCCCACAGAGGTAAACTTGTCATTTGGGGCACGTTTTAAATGGGACATAGAATTCCACAGCAGACAAAAATCAACATTAAGCATAAGGACACTTATTTTTGACACATATTTCTACCAATATGTTCTAAAGCCATCCAAAATCATGCACTTGTGTAGTAATACCTACTCAGCAGAATGGCACTGTTTTAAGTGTCTATGACCTTGAGAAAATGCCTTACTTATCCTTGAGAAGTCAATCTAAGGAGGATGCAGCAAAAGGCTTGGCTCAAGTGCCACAGGATAGAAACCTGATGACGATAAATGACTATGGAAAAAAATAATTTAAGGGGTAATGAATCATCTTAAGCTTATCTTTGTGAGTTTTTTGTAAAGTAAGGAATATAGGTTAAACCACAAGTGAAACTTTTTGTTATTAAAGTTATGAATACAGGTTAAACCACAAGTAAACTTTTTGATATTAAAGTTATGGATACAGGTTAAAACACAAGTGAAACTTTTTGATATTGAATGGATTAAATAAATAAAGCGTGCACAATAGAGTTTATCCTATAGCACTTTAAATCATAGTATTGAAGGTTTTTCTAGTCAAAGTTTTCATTAAAAAGGAATACTATTATAGTACTAATCACATTGCTTTTCTTTTCTAACTTGTTTCTTTTGTATTATGGCTTTTTGGGGAACATATTAAAGCATGATAGAAAGAGGGAAGAAGACACATATGTGCTGTGGTCCTACAAGAATTCTCTGAAATCCATCCCAGATTATAAAGAGTAGGAAGTTCTCCTTCATCCCATGTTGACCTATTCTTTATGTGAATTATCCAGAATTTCAGCAATTCCATCATTCTATGTATGTGATATTCATAATACATGAGATAAATATACTTTACATGCAAAGTCATTTGACTCCCCCAAATTGCGTCTTTTGATATATTTTTTATAAAACTTGGAATTAATATTTATATAATGCAGAAAATATTTTTGTGTTAAAATTAATTTCTTAACATCTAAACTTTAGAAGTATAGTTACATGTTGCAGCCATTATTTAGACAGAAAAACTATTTTAAAAATATATATTTAAATACAAGTGTGAAATGGCATATAATAGGGAGTGGTCTGTGGCCTAGTAGGTAGGGCACCGGCCCCATATATCGAGGGTGTCAGGTTCAAACCTGGCCTCAGCCAAACTGCAACAAAAAAATAGTCAGGCATTGTAGCTGGTGCCTATAGTCCAAGCTACCTGGGAGGCTGAGGCAAGAGAATCGCTTAAGCCCAGGAGTTGGAGGTTGGTGTAAGTTATGCCGCCAGAGCACTCTACCAAGGGTGATAAAATGAAACACTGTCTCAAAAAAAAAAAAATTGCATGTAATATATATTTTCCAATCTGGTTCTTTAACCATAAATATCTTTTAAAATGATCCAGGCAATGTATGCCTTAATAGAGATTCCACATTCTTTCCTTAACATCTTCACAATATAAAGAAATCATGGGAGTTTTTTGTTGACTAAAATGTGGCAACTTATTTGAAATTTTGTCGCCATTAGCAGGTGGATCTTATAGTCAGTTTTGGTAAAAATCAACCATAACATTTGAATGGTTGATGCCCATAGATAAATTTTATGCTAAATATTTGATTTCCCTTTATTATAACTCCATGGATCTAGTACAAAAAGAGAGGTCATCTTTGAACCTACTAATGAATATTTCACTTCCTCACTAGAACTGGAAAATTTCCCAGAAATTTACCTCAACTGGTGCCTTAGCTTTTTACAACTTTACAATTTCCTCCCAGGACACGAAATCCTCCTTAAAATCAAATTTCTGTCAGTCTTTCGCTACAGAATTGCTTGAACATCCTGAAGAGTCAGCCTGGGATTGATCATGGATAAGAGAATGATCCCTTTAAACATAAGGGCATTACACTTTTAACTCTAGTTTTTTCCACAGGCAGCAATGTTGAGGTGGATTATGAATGTCAGTTTTCACACTGGATTTGGGCATCTAAAAATAATTTAATTATTTAGTTATATCAGAGTTATTACTTAGTTTCAATATCCCTAGCATCTTCATTGGTGGCTAACACAATATGCAGTTTATACGAATAATTATAAATGGTAATGAACAAAATTAAGAAAATAAAATCACCCCTGACATAAAATATGAAAAAGAAAGAAATAATGTGATGATTAATTTTATGTGTCAACTTCCCTGGGCCATAGGATCCCTATTCTTTGTTACACATAATTTCTGGGTGTGTCTGTCTGGGTGATTCTAAATAAATCAGCATTTGAATTGGTGAACTGAGTAAAGCAGGGGTCCTCAAACATTTTAAATAGGGGTCCAGTTCACTGTCCCTCAGACCATTGGCAGGCAGGACGTGAGTTTAAAAAAAAAAAAGCTATGAACAAATTCTTAGGCACACTGCACATATCTTATTTGGAAGTAAAAAAACAAAATGGGAACAAATACAATATTTAAAATGAAGAACAAATAAAGTTAAATCAACAAATTTACCAGTATTTCGATGGGAACTATGGGCCTGCTTTTGGCTAATGAGATGGTCAATGTCTGGTTCCATAGTTGTCACTGCTAGTCGTAACAAGTGATGCAAGTGTGCTTCAATTAGTCTAGATCTGGTTAGAGATTTCAGATGTTTCATTCTGGAAAAAGTCTGTTCACAGACAGAAGTGCTGCTAAAGACGGTTGCCATTTTGAGTGCATGGTTCCTGAGATTAGGATATGTCCGACCGGGGAGAGATGCATAGAAATTAGGAAGGCTGCTTGACTTGAATGCATCTTTCAGAGAGTCACAAGTCTACAGTTCAGCCAGTTCCATTTGATAAATGATATCACATTTTTTTTTATTTCAAGATACTTTATTCTTAAAACAGGTCACAACACTAAGCTTTTGGCCCATTTTGCCACTGTACAAGCTACAAATACCCACTGAGCAGTGGAGGGGTGCGCTTTCATAGCATGTCTGAAAAGTGAATAAAAATCCATATAAAACAAATATTCAAATAGTTTCAATAGGAACACAGATAAGTGTGACCCCATCTCCTAATCTTACATATTGCTGCATCTAGGCCAACCCTACTCTTTTAATGACATTTCAAAACTAGCAATAATTAAGTTAGATGGTCCCCCCAAATCCCTTAATTCAAGCTAAACTTGCGGATAACAGCTACTGAATGCTATCTACACATTAATATTAGCTGAAGTAAAAGTTGCTGGGTGATGTTTCATTCCACTTTCCCAAGCACAAGACATAGGCACAGTGCTGACATCCTGTTCTTCTACTTCGGGTAGGTAGTCGGGGTTCTGGATTTGGTTCTGAGTTGCCACCTCAGTTCTGAAATCACATAGTAGATCATCGGCCTCTGGAATCCATTGAAAGTAGAAGCAGAGGCTATAGTGTAAGCACTCATATTTTCAAAGAGCATCCAGGCACCCACATGCATTTCTGGCAGGTCACAGCGCTCAACTATCTGGTCAAGGCCATCACATGTTGGTCCCCATATGCTGGATGAATAATACTTCTCATCAGGTTTAGGTCTCTTTTGCAGAAGAGGCTTTACATGAGCAAGATCATAAAGGGTGCAATTATATGATCCATTTACTCAATCATTGATGTAATACATGAAGATTTGTTCACTGGACACATCATCATCATCGGAGCCTACCTTTTCTTTAATTCAATTTTTTTTGGCAATGATATTAACTGCAAGTGTGAAGGCTGATGCAACATAATATCTGCCTGGCTCAGC
>CAUYON010072836.1:0-22212 GCA_963573935.1 Arctocebus calabarensis | reverse complement strand
CCAAATTTACCTGCAAATGTCTCACGAGTGAAATCAGCAATGCATTTTAGGCCCCCTCCTGCAGTCATTCAGCCAAATTTACCTGCAAATGTCTCACGAGTGAAATCAGCAACGCATTTTAGCCCTCCCCTGCAGTCATTCAGCCAAATTTACCTGCAAATGTCTCACGAGTGAAATCAGCAATGCATTTTAGGCCCCCTCCTGCAGTCATTCAGCCAAATTTACCTGCAAATGTCTCACGAGTGAAATCAGCAACGCATTTTAGGCCCCCTCCTGCAGTAGGGTGGTGCAGGTTTGTTGTACTAGCGCTATACCATCTCTAACAGCTTCCCTCATCTCTCTCTCCCCCATCCCCCCAACCCAAATCTGATTGCTTGATCACTGGGCTCTGTTTAAAACTGGGAGATGTGTCCGGGGGAGATGGGTATCTGTCATCCCTTTCTTTCTGTATGGAATTTTAGTTGATTCTACAGGCGGGACTAATGCTCTGAAAGTTACTTTTATCATTTATTCTTTTTGTTGTTGTTTCTTAGTTTCTCAGGTCAGGAGCATTGGCTGTGACTTACAACATCCTGATTCAAAGTGAAATTTTGGGGCACACGTTTGGACTTACGTTTTTATAGCTTGTTGACTTGATTCAACCCCAACACACCCTGCGCCATGTGGGACCCCTCGGATCTCAACACTTTTATTGTCACCTCTCACCTTAGAGGCATTGTCTCTGGTCACTGGCTGTGATTTTTCTTTGAGAATCTGGCATTCCTTAAAAGAACGGAATCTGTGAAACTTCATTACAATTATGACACAACTCTCAAGCTTTTTTTTTTTTTTTTTTTTTGAGACAGAGCCTCAAGCTGTCACCCTGGATAGAGTGCTGTGGCATCACAGCCCACAGCAACCTCCAATTCCTGGGCTCAAGTGAGTCTCCTGCCTCCACCTCCCAAGTAGCTGGGACTGTAGGTGCCCGCCACAACACCCGGCCATTTTTTGGTTGTAGCCGTCATTGTTGTTTGGCAGGCCCTGGGCTGGATTTGAACCCGCCAGCTCAGGTGTACGTGGCTGGTGCCTTAGCCCGTTGAGCCACAGGCTCCAAGCCAACTCTCAAGCTTTTGTACACAAATAGCTCAGACTTGGAGTACAATTTCTTTTTTTTTGAGACAGAGCCTCAAGCTGTCACCCTGGATAGAGTGCCATGGCATCACAGCTCATAGCAACCTCCAATTCCTGGGCTCAAGCGAGTCTCTTGCCTCTGCCTCCCAAGTAGCTGGGACTACAGGCACCCACCACAACACCCGGCCATTTTTTGGTTGCAGCCGTCATTGTTGTTTGGCGGGTCCTGGGGCTGGATTCGAACCCGCCAGCTCAGGTGTACATGGCTGGCGCCTTAGCCCGTTGAGCCACAGGCGCCGAGCCATTTCTCAGATCTTTAAGGGCTGCAACTTTTTGCCTCAATGTGTCAAAATCTTTGGTCATTTCATCTTTGAATTCATTGAATTCTTGAGACATTTTTTGGGTCATCTTTTGAATTACTGCTTGAAATTCCAATTCCATCTTTTCCTCCATTCCGCTGATCTTATTTGCAATGCAGATTCTGAATTCCATTTCAGACATCTCGGCCTTTTGCCTATGCATGAGATCTTGTTCTGTGTCTGCCTTGTTGTTACTTGGAGGGGTTGGTCTACTCTGATTATGCATGTTGCCAGAGTCTTCCGTTGATTCCAGCTCATGATTGTTTTTCACTGTTGCGTCTGTCCCTTCAAGTGGTGGGTGCAGGGATGCATGGTTGTCTGGGAAGTTTTGGGCCAGTACTGGGCCTGCAGAGAAGCTTGATGGTTGCCGGTGGGTTCGAAAGAAGGCTAGCCTACGGAGGCCCTGTGGGTGCCAAGCAGAGGCCCGCGCAGTCACCAGGAGTGACCCTGGCTGGGGGCCTGGGAGTCGCAGATGGAGTCCCTGGGAGAAAGCAGACATACAGAAGCCTGTGAAGTGTTGGATCCAGGGCCAGGCGGTCACCATGGGAGTTCCTCTCTGTGGGCAGGCCTTCAGAAGCCTGGTGGTTGCCGGCGGAGTCTCTGGCAGAAGGCTGGCCTGCTGAGGAACCGTGGTGCTCTGTGGAGGCCCGCGCAGTCGCTGGGACTGACCCTGGCCAGGGGCGGGCCTGCAGGGGCCCTGCTGGTGCCAGGCAGAGGCCTGAGTGGTCACCAGGGGAGTTCCTGGCAGAGTCTCTAGTAGATGGTGGACCTGCAGAAGCCCTGATGGCTCGGGCTCAAGGCTGCACAGTCGCCAGGGGATTTATTGGCCAGGGGAGGACCTGTGGGGCCTCTGTGGGTGCCAGGCAGAGGCCTGCGCATTCATCAGGGGAATTCCTGGCCAGGGGTAGAACTGCGGAAGCCTGGCAGTCACCAGCAGAGTCTCTAGCAGACGGCAGACCTGCAGAAGCCCAGCAAACACAGGCAAAGGGGCCAGGCAGTTGCCGGGGGAGTTCCTGGCCGGTGACCACCAGCAGAAGATTGATGGTTGCAGGCATAGATCCTGGAAGAAGGTAGACCTGCGAAAGCCCTGCAGGCTTGGGGTACAGGGCCGCACTGTCACCCGGGGCTTTACTGGCCAGGGACAGACCTGTGTGGGCCCTGCGGGAACCAGGTGGAGGCCCGCACAGTCGCTGGTGTAGTTCCTGGCTTGGAGCAGACCTGCAGAGGCCTGGTGGTCACCGGCAGAGTTTCTAGCAGATGGCGGTTCTGCAGAAGTCCAGCAAGCACTGGGCGCAGGGCCAGACAGTTGCTGGGGGAATTCCTGGCTGGGGGGGTGGGCCTGCAGAGGCCTGGTGGTTGTATGCAGAGTTCCTGGCAGAAAGCAGGAAGCATAGTTTCTAGCAGACGGTGGGCCTGCGGAAGCCTGTCAAGCACCAGGTGCAGGGACAGGCACTTGCCTGCGCCTTCCTTGGCCAGAGGGAGGGAGACTCGCTGTGGCCCCCCAGAGTCTTCTCCTGATGGGGTGCTTGTTCTGGCAGGTGGGGTGGGAGCACTGCTCAGGGACCTCCTCCCTCAGTCTCAGTGGGGGTTAGGCTTCTGGTTCATCATGTAAGGGGGGGGAGGGTGTACTTTAATTTCAGAATAGTGGGGAAAACTTTAGTTCAGTTTTTCTGCCTAGCAATAGAGTTTTCAGAGTCACACTAGGGTGCTCAGGGAAGCACACCCCACTTCCCACAACACTCTTCCATGGGGTGAGACAAGAGGTCCACAGTTCACCGCTTGTCTGTAGAAAACCCGCAGGAGCAAAAGAGGAGGAAAAAAAGAAAGGAAACAGAAAAGCAAGAAACTCGGAGTTTTCTTGGTGGAGAGGACGAACACTCTTCCTTTCAGATGAATTTTGTACCTGAAGCTTGCTTTCTTGGGGTCGCAGCCTGTCTCAGCAGAGGTGACCTGCAGAAATCACTTCTCTCTTTCAGCTGGGCTCCCAGTATTCAGCTTAATTATGCAGTTTCTGGAGGTTATCTTCCCTTTTGGACAGGAGCCTTTTTGCGGAAGCTGCTTCCAGTCAACCATCTTGTTCCACCCCTCTACCATGCTGTTTTTATCATTATAGATTGATAGTATAGTCTGAAGTCTGGTAACATAATGCCTCTTGATTTATTTATTTTTTTTTTGTGAGTAATATATTGACTATTCTGCTTCCATATGAAACAATGTACTATTTTTTCAAGGTCTTTAAAGTATGACACTTTTAATAGGGATTACATTAAATCTATAAACTGCTTTGGGTATTATTTTAACAATGTTGATTCTTCCCATCCATGAGCATGGTATGATTTTTCATTTGTTAACATCTTCAGGTATTTCTTTTCTCAGAGTTTCATAATTGTAATTATACAGACCATTCACATACTTTATTAGGTAAATTCCCAGGTATTTCATTTTCTTTGGCACTACACTAAAAGAAACATAGTCCTTGATGATATTTTCGGCTTGACTACTGTTGGTATTCATAAAAGCTTCTGATTTGTAAGTATTGATTTGGTACTCTGAGACACTGTTGTATTCCTTGATCACTTCTAAGAGTTTTGTACTTGTGTCCTGGTGTTTGCTAGGTATAAGTTCATATTGTCTATGAAGAGTGAGAGTTTGATCTTCTCTGACCCCATTTGGATACTCTTGACCACCTTCTCTTGATGGATTGCAAAAGCTAAGACTTCCATTACTATGTTGAATAGCAGTGGAGACAATGGGAATCCTTGTCTAGTTACATACCTGAGGGGAAATGTTTTCAATTTTACTCTATTTAATATGATATTTGCTGTGGGTTTTGCCGTATATTGCCTCTATCAGTTTAAGAAGTGACCTGTCTAAGCATATTTTCTTAAGAGATCTGATAATGAAAGGATTCTAGATATTATCAAAATATTTTTCTGCATCAATTGACAGATTCATGTGGTCCTTCTATTCTATTTCATTTATGTGATATACTATATTGATAGATTCACGAATGTTGAACCAACCTTGAGACCCTGGGATAAAACCAACTTGATCACAGTGTGTATATATATATTTTTTGATGTGTTGTTTAATTGTTTGCTGGGATTTTATTGAATATTTTTGGCATCAATATTCATTAATGCTATTGGTCTATAGCTTTCATTCTTTGTTGGTTCCTTTCCTGTTCGGGGATCAAGGTGATATTTGCTTCATAGAATTTTTTGGGAAGTATTCCTTCTTTATCTATGTTTTGGAAAAGTTATAATATAGGTAAGTAATATAGGTGTTAGTTCCTCTTTAAAGGTTTGGTAGAATTCTGATGTGAAGCCATTTGGTTGCAGACTTTTGTTTTATGGGAGATTTCATATAGTTGATGTTATCTTGGTGCTTGATGTAAGTTTATTAAGAATTTCTAATTATTTCTGGCTGAATCACAGAAGATGACGTGTTTCTAGGTATTGGTCCATTTCCTCCAGATTTTCATATTTCTGAGAATAGGGGTTTTTTAATTAATCATTGAGGATTTTTTGACATTCTCAGTCATCTATTTTTATTTCTCCTTTATAATTTCTGATTGAGGATTTAGAGATTTTACTTTTTTGCTTCTGGTTAGGTTAGCCAAATGTTTATCAATTTTATTAATCTTTTCAAAAAATCAACTTTTTTTCATCAATTTTCTGATTTATATTTTCTTTCAATTTCATTTAATTCTGCTCTAATTTTGGTTATTTCTTTTCTTATGCTGGGTTTGAGGTTGGAATGATCTTCCTTTTCTAGGTACTTCAGATCATCCATTAAGTTGTTGACTTCCTGTCTTTCTGTTTTTGTTGATGAAGGCTTCCAACGGTAAGAATTTTCCTCTTAGGAGTGTCTTTGCAATATCCCACAGATTGTTATGATTTGTGTCATTATCATTTTATTCCAAAAATTTGGTGATTTCATTTTTGATCTCATCCTTGACCCAACTATCATTCAGCATAAAGTTATTTAGTTTCCATAACTTTGTCTGAGTATGAAGATTCCTGTTTCTGTTGAATTCAACTTTTATTCCATGATGGTCTGAGAAGATACAAGGAATAATTTCTAGCATTTTAACTTTGCTAAGGTTAGACTTGAGTCCCAAGATATGATAAATTTTGGAGGATGATCCATGGGATGATGAGAAATGTGCATTCAGT
Source organism: Arctocebus calabarensis (assembly GCA_963573935.1). NCBI lineage: Eukaryota > Metazoa > Chordata > Mammalia > Primates > Lorisidae > Arctocebus > Arctocebus calabarensis. The sequence goes on along the minus strand of CAUYON010072836.1, from coordinate 16,565 downwards.
TTTATTAGTATTAAATGCACTGTAGATGTCTCTTAAGTCCATTTGTTCTATGGTCAAGGTTTACTCCATTAGTTTTTTATTTAGTTTATTATTGGAGGATCTATAATGAAATGACTAAAGAGAGTTAAAATCTCCAACAATTATACTGCAAGATGATGTCAAATTGTTCATATCTATTAGGGTTTTCTTTTTGAATTGAGGAACATTCTGGTAAGGCACATAAATTGTAATTATCGAAGTTTCTCCATATTGAGTGTTTCCCTTGACAAATATATAGTGTGTATCATTAAATTTCCTTGCCTTTTTTTTCTTTAGAGACAGAGTCTCACATTGTCACCCTCAGTAAAGTGCCATGGCATCACAACTCACAACAACCTCCAGCTCCTGGGCTTAGGCGATACTCTTGCCTCAGCCTCTCGAGCAGCTGGGACTACAGGCACCCACCACAATGCCCAGCTATTTTTTTGTTGTTGCAGTTTGGCCAGGGCAGGGTTTGAACCCTCCACCCTCAGTATAGAGGGCAGACACTCTACTCACTGAGCCACAGGCACCACCCAAATTTCCTTATCTTTGTTAATTTAAAACTAATTGTAACTAGAAATTAATTTGCAACCCCTGCTTTTCTCTGATTTTCACTTGCCTGTATTATACATGTCCATCCCTTCACCCTGAATCATTTTTTTTATCCTTTAAGGTAAGATGAGATTCTTGTATGCACCAGATATCTCACCTGAGTTTCTGTCAGTCAACTTCTGCTTCTTTAGAGCATAATTGAAGCCATTCACATTAGGTAAGATAATTGATAAGCATGGTAGTGTTTTTGGAGTTATATAAAAGTCCTATAAATATTTTTAATTCTTTCATCATTATGGAAGTTAGAATTTGTGCAAAACTTTCTGGGTGAGTTTAATTTGGTTTTTGATGATTGCCCTAATCATTATAGAGGATGGGTCTGAGAATATCCTGGAGAGCTAGTTTAGTTATGGAAAATTTCTTCAACATGTGTAACTCAGTAAAGTATTTGATTTTCTATCACAAGTGAAACACAGTTTAGCTAGATATAGAATTCTGGGCTGAAAGTTGTTTTGTTTTAGATGATTGAAGGTCGATAACCATCCTCTTTTGCCTCAAAAGGTTTCAGTTGAGAGATATGCAATAATTGTGACATTCCTCCCCTTCTAGGTAATACTTTTCTTAAATCTGGCTGCTTGCAGAATTTTCTCCTTCATATTGACTTTGCCAAAATTAATTACAATGTGTTTAGGAGATTCTTTATTTGGATTGAGTCTTGCTAGTTTCTCAAACTATCTCGTACCTGAATTTCTGTATCTCTTGCAATACTTGGAAATTCTCCTCCATAATATCTTGGAGTAGAGCATCTGTGCTGTTAGGACCATCTTCTTCTCTTTCAGGGATTCCTATAAGATAAATGTTCCATCTTTTGGAAAGATCCCACAACTCTCTCAGTGAATGATCAGTTTTTCTCTCCATTTGTCTGCCTCTTTAAGTGTTTGGGAGCATTCAAGAGCTTTACCTTCAATTTCAGAGATCCTTTTTTTTGTCTGATTAACTGTATTACTGAGGGATTCTACTGTATTTTGGAGTTCCTTGAATAGCTTTTTCACTTCCTTGAGCTCTGCTATCTCTTTTCTCACTATATTCTTATCCTTGGTGATTTTGTCTTTGAATTCACTGATTTATTGAGGCAACTATTGCACGACTCTTTGGATTTCTATTTTCATGTTTTCCTCTTTTCTATTTTTATTTTCCATCCATATTCTGAATTCTATTTCTGACATTTCAGCCATTTGTTTATGAATGGCATCTTCTGACATATCTCCTTTATCATTCCTTGGGGGAGTTGATCTACTCTGATTATTTATGTTCCCAGAATCCTTCCACTGCCTCATGATTGTTTTCCAGTTGCTTAGTAAAACTTATTGGGTGAGATTGTATTGAGGGCTGCAGGAATTGTATTTAACAAGCCCTTTGTCAAAGAGCTAGTACTGGTGAGGGTGGCTTTTCCCTTACAGTGTTAGAAAAGTTCCTTTCAGAACTACAGCCAGAGACTCTAAAGACCTTATTGGTGTGATATAGGTAGCTGGCTCTGTTTTGTATTCAACCAGCCTTTATCTGATGCTAATAAGTCACCTATTTAGGTGGAAATCTCAGCTGCGGTGAGATACAAGCAACTGAGACATCCCACCCTCTACCAGGGAGAAGAGGAGAATCAGTCCCTACCACTACAACACAACCATGCCCAACCTTAGAGGATCCCTGGGAGGTCAGTGCAGTGCATAGATTCCAATGTGATTTTCCCAGGCAAAACAATCACTGCTCAACTGGGAGAGTTCAAAAGTCTCCAACAACTTGACAGTAGGGATCCTCAGGCTGCTTCATCCTCAAAACCGGAGTGAGGCTGTCTCTGGTGTTCAATGGAGTCAATTAAGCCCATCCAGCCAAAAAGTCAGTCCAGGGAGCTTAGTGCCTCATTACCTGCCTTACACCATAGCCACATCCAACCACCAGGCTAGGCTAGGCTTTGGCCTGTCCCCCTCCATTGAGCAAAGGTACCAGGGATATGTTCCTGCTAGATTCAAAGGGGACTCACTGCCTCCTCCCCACTGCACTTTGCCACTGACAGGAAACCTTGAAGGGGCTGAAGCCCAGCTACCTCTGGTGCTTAACAGAATCTGGGGAGTGTTCCACCAGAGTCTGTCCAAGGTGTGAGCACCTCTGTCCAAGTCTGCCAGTAGGTACCATTATAGCATGTATTTATCTCCCACAGAGTCTGCATCTTTGCCCCAGCCATACTCCACATATGGGACCCTGCAGGGTTGAGGCCCGGCTCCCTCCAGAGGTCTATGGAAATAGGGAAGTGTTTCTCCAAAATATGTCCTGAGCATGAGCTCTGTCACTGCCATGCATACTGTCATGGTGCTATACTTCTCCCTCTCCCCCTCCATTCCCCAACTTCCACTCAAGCCACTGTTTCAGCACAGTTGTGCAGTAGCACACACAATGCCCAGACCTCTCAAGGAATTGCCAAACACTCTGGGCTCTGCTTGGGACAGGGTTTCAGACTGCCAGGTGAGAAGTGAGAAGGGTGAACTGAGAGTTCATAATTGTAGGGAATGTATTTGCTCAATTTTATGCTGAGCAAGAGAACACCTAGTCTCACAGGTGGTATTTCTCTGGAGAAGGTGTCCTCATGTTTCATGGCTCTCTCCCATGGGGTAAAATAAGAGTTCTTCTGAACACTGTTCACTTGTAGAGAGCACATAGTGAGCCACTCTCTTGGGAGAGGGGTATCTTGTCCTCTTGGCAATGGGTTTTGTACCTGGAGTTTATTCACTTGGAGTTGAAGCTTGCCTCAGGAGGGATGATGTTCACTCATCAATATTCTTTCTTAGCTAAGCTGATGACCTTCAGCTTCTTTGAGTTCATTCTGTCCATTATCTCTCCCTCTGGATGGGAGCCTCTGGAAAGCCGGCTCCAGTCGGCCATCTTACTTCTTCCCCTCTAAGAATCTTTTAAAGAAGTCTTTAGGGTTTTCCAGATATAAAATTATAGCATTGACAAATAGAAATATATTGACCTACTCTTCTCTGATTTGGAAGCACTTTATTTATTTATTTATTTATTTTACATTATTGATGTAGCTAGTACTTCTGGTAGTATATTGAATAGAAGTGGTAACAGTGGGCATCTTTGTCCTGTTTTGTTTGTTAGCAGGAACGCTTTCAACATTTTCCCATTCAGTGTGATATTGTCTGTGGGTTTGTTATATATGGCTTTTATAATTTTGAGGTACATACTTTTTATGCTTGGTTTGTCATGAGGTTTTATTTTCTAAGGGTTCTAGATTTTGTCAAATTCCTTTTCTGCATCTATTGAAATGGTCATATGGTTTTTATTTTTAATTCTGTTTATGTGAGGAATCACATTTGTTGATTTTCATATGTTGAAATATCTTTACATCTCTAGGGTAAAACCCACTTCATTATGATGAGTTAATTTTTTGATGTTCAATTGGATTTGTTTTGCTAGTATTTTGCTGAATACTTTTGAATCTATGTTTATGCTGGTAGTCTGTAGTTTTCTATTTTTGTTGTGTCCTTTCCTGGTTTTGGTATGAGAATGGAACTTGTTTCATAGAATAAATAAGGGTTGATTCTCTCCTTCTCAATGTTTTAGAACAGTTTCAATATAATAGATGCCAGTTCTTATTTGTATGAATGGTAGAAATTGTCAGTGAATCCATTTGGTCCAGACCTTTTGTTGTTGTTGTTGTTGGGTGGTGTTTTTATTACTACTTATATTTCACTACTCATTATCAGTCTGCTCTGGATTTCTGTTTCTTCCTGACTCATGCCTGAGAATTTGTGTGTTTCCAAAAATTTATTCATTTCCTCTAAATTTTCTAATTTATTTATGTAGAGGCTTTTTATAATATTCACAGATAATGTGTATTTTGTGTTTCTATGCTATCACTTATAATATCGTTCATTTCTGATTGTCCTTATTTTTGTCATTTCTCTTCTATTCTGGTTAAAATCTCTAGTGGTCTATAGATTATGTTTATCATTTCAAAGTACAAACTTTTAGCCTCTTTGGACTTCTATATCACATATTCGTTTTTTATTTTGTTTAGTTTTTCCATGATCTTTGTTACTTTTCTTATGTAGGATTTTATTTGTTTTTACCTAGTTTCTTGAACTAGGACAATAGGGTCATAATTTGTTACCTTTTTGCCTTTTTGATGAAGGCATTCAAGTCTATGAAATTTTCTTTTAACACTGTTTTTATGGTCTCCCAGATATTTTGAAATCTTGTGTTCTATTTGCCATTAATTTTGAAAGATCTTCTGATTCACATATTGTTCTTTTATGTGACCAAAGGCTGTTTAGGAACAACTTGTTTAATTTTCATGTACTTGTGTAGTACTGAAAGTTCTTCTTGTAATTTATTTCTAGTTTCTTTCCATTGAAGGCTGAGAAGATACATGGTATGTAGTCGAGTTTTCTGAACTTGCTGAGACTTGTTTTGTAGCCTAACATGTAATATCTCTTGCAAAATGTCCCGTGTGCTGGTAAGACAAATGTATATCATGTAGTTTGGGGGTAGAATGTTCTATAGATATCTATTAGACACATTTTTTATAGAGTTCCATTTATATCCAGCATTTCTTTGTTGATCTTCTGCATCACTGACCTGTCTAGTTCTGTAAGTTAATTGTTTATGACACAGAGTATTATGATTCTGTTGTTTATTTATTACATTATGTTTAGTAGTATTTGTTTTATGAATCTGAGAGCTTCTGTGTTAGGGCCATATATAATTAGAATTGTCACATCTTCCTGTAAAACAATCCTTTAACATTCTATTTTGAAAATATTCTCTTTTTTATTCTATTGTTGATTTATAGTCTATTTTATACAATATGAGAATAGCTATTTCTGCTTGCTTTTGATTTCCATTTGAATGTAAATTTTTCCCACCATTTTACTTTGAGTCTGTGAGTCTATGAGAATCTTTAGTTTAATGAGTTTGTTCAAGGAAGAATATATTTGCCTTGTTTTTCTTTATCCATTCAGCCAATCTATATCTTTTAATTGGAGTATTTAGACTATTAACATTTAGTGTTAGTATTGTTATGTGTGATACTGTCTGTTCAAAGTGTTGACCATTACTTAGTTTCATTGTTTTCTCTCTTATATTACTGTTTTGTAAGAGCTGTGAGTTTAAACTTTTGGTTCTTTTTTTTTCCTCTCTGGTAGATATCATTTGTTCTGTTCCAAGTGTAGCAAGCATATCGTGTAGGGCGGTCTGGTCTATTGGTAACAAATTCTTCTGTGTTTTCTTGTGAATTATGTTCACAGTGGGACTTCCCAGTATGTGACAACTATAGTGGCTGTGCTGCAAATATGAGAAGCAGTGAGTGTTGAGGGTGTGACTGATTTGGGCCACTCAGGCTATGGCACCAGGTCCAAGATCCATGGTAGCCTGCTCTGCTCAGGTTCCTGACACTGCACTTACTCCTCATGTACATTATAAAAGCTATCCGCTTACTCTACCCCAGTCCTTCAGGGTCAAGGAGGAGAAAACAGCTACTAACACAACCCCAGGGTAGATGCAGTGCTCTGTGGTTTAGATCCCAAAATGGCTCAAGCTGCAATATCCAGGGCTTATAAGCCTTCTGTGCCTTCTCCAAAGTGCAATGCCACTATATGGTCTCTGGTCAGGTCCTGTATCAGTCCAGAGGGCTGCTGTGATGGAGGGACATTTTCTCTCTCAGCTCTAGCTACAATATTCACAGGGGGATATGAGAGTCCTGGGTTTTTCTCTCAATCTCTTCCTCAGAAGCTACTCAATGTACCCTTAATTCTTTTAAGTGTTTTTTTCACATCCCTATACTTCACATTGGATGCCTTCGAACACTTGTATTTTAATTCCCAGTGCACTCAAACAACTAACCTGATGGTGAAAATTCTTTCGCTGTTTTTGATCCTCTCTGCTAGAGTGGCATTATGTAGGCTGATTTTATTCTGCCATCTTTTCTTCTTTCTTCTAAATAAAATTATGGGTACAATTATAAGACTTTATATAATATACCTTTGATAAATTTCACTGGGATAATTTTGCCTAAAAATCTGATTAATCAAAATTTATGTTGGGCTCTAAAATTATAAATCTTGGCTTGGTGCCTGTGGCTTAGCGGGCTTAAGCGCCAGCCATGTACACCTGAGCTGGCAGGTTCATATCCAGCCTGGGCCTACCAAAGAACAATGACGGCTACAACCAAAAAGAGTGAGACCCTTGTCTCTATCAAAAAAAATAAAAAATAAAAATAAAAATAAAATTATAAATCTTATTTTTATTCTAATGTCCTAATTATGATGGAATATCAATATTCTCCTTAACCTCTGCTATATATTATTAATGGAAGAGATGTCTATGATATGAGACTTGTGAATATGTTCTAGGTTGATAGGGACCCAGGAAATGTCTATGTGAAGTGAGGCTACTCAACCAATTAGAGATGAAATTAACATTATTATTATCTAGCTGAGATATTCCCATCACTTCCAGATGGATGCAATAAAACACTGACTAAAGGAAGACATACTATATTTACTAATAGATTTTCCTTATGTATGTATCTAGAAGCCAGGTCAGAAACCAGGTAAATATATTGATTAGTGCTCAAGCTCTCATTTCAAAATGGTCAACAATTGATTAAATGATTAATTTATAATATTATTGGAATCAAGAGACTTGCCACTAATTATATTATCCTTTTTAGGAAAGCCAGGATAATACTCTTCCATATTTAGCTTTCTGACGCTATACAAATGTTTCATAATGATGATAAATTTTTGAAATATTTGATGATACAACAATTAAGCTCACACAGAACACTTTTATGTATTTAATTTGGATTAGAATTATTGAATATATCTGAGAGATTCTCTTTTATTCCCCTTACATTTGTTTAAATAGGTATTTTTTATTATCAATGTGGATTACACAATTTCTAGTCTGAAACTTATTCATCTTACCTGAGAAGTTGAAAAGACAAATAGTCTTATTTTCTCGGCATCATGTACAAACATCACCTTCCTATTTTCAGGTAGCAGATTTTTCCTTTTCTTTTTAATATTTTAGTTTAAATATTATTTTAATATATTTGAATAATTTCATCACTTTGTAGTATATGCAAATTTCACCCTTATATCATCACTTTTATATTGCAATAACAATTTACAGCCTAATATAACACATTGGCTTCCATGTGTTAGAAAATACACCCCTTGGCCTAATACTAAGCAAGCTAAATAAAATTCATGCAGAAGTTAATGTGATATATCAAAAATTTCTGCTTACCAAAAGATGTAACAATTAAAATGAAAGGGCAAGTCACAGACTGAGAGAAAATCTTTGTAAAACATATGTAATGGTTTCTGCACAAACTATACAAACAACTCTTAAAACTCAATATCAAGAAAACAATATCTGAGTGGACACTTTCAGAAAGAAGAAAAGCAGATGGCAAATATGAATATGAAAATATGCTTAGCATTACAGGACATCAAAAAGTTGTAAATTAAAATTTTAATTGCTAAAATATGAAATAGAATACCAAATAGTAATGAAGATGTGGAGCAACAGAAACTCTCAGTAAATGCTGGAGGAAATGTCAAATGGTTAAGCCACTTTCAAAAATGACTTAGCAGTTAGCACTGTCTTATAAAACAAACACTTCCTATAATTTGCTCAAGCAATTGTTATTTGATATTTTTGCAAATGATTTGAAAATTTATATCCATAGGAAAACCTTCACATGAAAATTTATAGTTGTTTTATTTGTAATTGCCTAAACTTGAAAGCATTCAAGATATCTGTCAATATGAGTATGGATAAACTCACAGTGGCATATCTATATAACTGAACATTATTCAGCACTAAAAGGAAATGAGCTATAAAGCCAAAAGGAAAACACAAACAGGAGCCTTAAATACATATGATTAGTGTTGATGGGAAAGAAGACATACCTTGTAAAATGATTTAAAGAGGTTTATTCCATGGCACAAAAATAGAGATATAGACATTTGGAACTAAATAGAAAACTATGAGATGAAACTAACATCTTACAGCCACCTTAACATTGATAAACCAAACAAGAACACACACTGAGGAAAATAGTCTCTATTCAATAAATGGTTCAGGAAGAACTGGATCACCACATGCAAAAACTGAAACCAGATCTGCAACTTCCACCACTTATAAAAATTGATTCAAGATGGTTAAAAGTTTTAAATCTAATGCAAGAAACAATAAAAATCCTCAAAGAAAGAGTGGGGACAACATTTGAAGATATCTGCCTGGGTAAAGACTTTATGAAGAGGAATTCTCTGGCAATTGTAACAACAACAACAACAATAAATAAATAAATTGTACTTAATTCAACTGAAAATCTTCTGTACAGATACAAAGACAACAACCAAACCAAATAGACAACCTTCAGATTGGGAAAAGATATTTGCATATTGTAAATTGGACAAAGGCTTGATAACTAGGATTTACAGATAATTCAAATTAATCAACAACAAAAGAACTAACAATCCCATACATCACTGAGCAAGAAACAAGAATAGAACCTTCCCTAAGGAGGGCAGATGAATGGCTAATATACGAAAAATTGCTCATTGTCCCTAATCATCAGAGAAATGCAAATCAAAATCACCCCGAGATATCACCTAACCATAGTGAAAGTACAAACATCACAAAGTCTCAAAACTGCAGGCTGGCATGGATGTGGAGAGCAGGGAACACTTTTACACTGCTGGTGGGACTGCTAACTAATACAACCTTTTTTGAAGGAAGTAAGAAGAATCCTCAAAGAACTCAAATTAGACCACCCATTTGTTCCTGCAATGCCATTACTAGGCATCTACCCAGAAGAAAACAAATCATTTTATTGTAAGTACATTTGCACTAGAGTGTTCGTCACAGCTCAATTTATAATCACAAAATGTGGAAACCACCTAAATTCTCACCAACCCAGGAATGGATTAACAAGCTGTGTGTGGTATATGTATACCATGGAATACTATTCAGTGATTTAAAAAGATGGAGAATTTACATCTTTTTTATTAACCTGGATTGAGTTGGAACATATTCTTCTTAGTAACACATAACAAGAATGGAGAAGCAAGAATCCAATGTACTCAATTCCAATATGAAGGCAGTAGATGATCTAATGCAAGGTGAAGGCAGAGGAATGAGGGAGTGGGGAGAGGGGAGGAGGAAGGGGAATGGGGTTAATGGTGTATGGTGCACCTCTTGGAGGCAGGACACAATTATAAGAGGGACTTTACCTAACAAATGCAATCAGTGTAACCTAATTCTTTGTACCCTCTGTGTATCACAAACAATAAAAAAAGAGGTTTATTATGAGACAAATTTGAGGACCATGACCTGTAGCCATGCCCAAGAAAACTTGAGCAAGTGTATTTGTGGAAGTGGGGCTACAGTTTAGTTTTATACATTTCAGGAAAATAGCAATTACAGGTAAAATCATAAATGAATACTTTGGAGGCACACATTGGATTGGTGTGAAAAGGTGGAACATTTCAAAGCTGGGTGGGGACTTACAGGTTTAGGTGGGTTTAATGATTCTTAAGCTGACAATTGGATGAAAGAGTTAGGATTTGTCTAATAAACCAGGAGTCAGCAAAAAGAAATGTTAAGATAATATTAGTCAGAGGCCAGCTAATTGACATACATATGTTATGTATATTGAGGACTTGCATGTGTGTCTTCCATAGCCTTAGGCCTTTTAATAAGTCACAAATGACATCTCTAAGAAGGCATGAGGACATATGACATCTGTCTGATCTCCTTTCTCATGGGTAGAAACTCTGTTTTAGGGGATACCCTTAGCCAAGAGGTATTCCAGTCAGTCAACTACTGGAGGGGGCAAGCCTTAAGATTTTATTTTGCTTTATAATAGTAAAAGAAGCCACTCTGAAAATTCTATATACTATATGACTCAGACTGTATGGCACTGTATAAAAGGCAAAACTATCACAGACTATAAGAAGATCTATTTTTATAAGGACTTTAGTATTGGGAGATAGGGAAGGGAGGGGTGACACAGTGAAACTCTTCAGTATGATACGGTATTGGTACACATATCTAGTTATAGATTTCATTTTTAAAACCCTATGAAATATGCAAAACAAGGATTGAAACTTCATATAAGTACTGCTGTTAGTTACTAATAATCGAGTCATTAGTTTTAATTACACAAAAGTAAAACATTAATAATAGAGAAAACATGGTGAGGATTAAGGGGCATTTGAGATTAATGCAGGTCTCCCTCACCTGGATCTGGACATGGAATCCATTTTCCAGGCCTAAGCAGGCTCATACATGAGTTTGACCAATATTTCATCTAAGACATCACTCCCCAGGAGGAGTGGAAAGCCCCAAACAAGACCACATTCCAAAATTATCTTCTGCCCACAGGCATCTGGAATCAATGGCTATGACAAATTTTATACATACATTGCATTTTGCCAAACTCCCCTGCCTACAGGTAAAGAGAAACTGCATATTACCCCTTTTATAGAGAGCCAAAGTTGGCAAACCACTTGGGACTTCCTGAGCTGTGCTGGAGCTTCTCTTCTCTACAATAAAATCTATCCTGTTACTTGTGGTGGTCCATGAATTCGTTATTCAATATCTAAAGACCAAGGAGCTGGAAGAAACATTCCAGTAACATCTTTTGTAGGCTCATGGAGGATCTGCTGTTACAATAAGTGAATCAGACACTTGCTTGAGTCTTTCCTTTTTTCCCCTCATTCAAAGGGATCTAACACTGGCTACCTTTCAGCCAGTGAAAAGTAAGTAGTGCAGCAACCCGTCTATGTATGGGTGACAGGATGCTGGTTCATGGACCTGTGAATACTCCCCAGCAAGAGGGAATGTTGGGAGGGTTCTGCATCCATTCCATTTCTGTGCTATCTTTCTCTGGTTAGGAGCCCAAGAAGGGAAGAAGCAGTAGTCAGAAGCCCTGGTCCTGGGGGATCTCTGGTGATGGATTGACCTCATGGCTCCATACAAACCTTCTGGCAAAACCCACCAGTGAGCATTCCAGAGCTCTGTACAAACCTGGCAAAACCCCTCAGGGAGCACCCCCAGGGTCTTACTATCAGCCCATGTCTACTGGGTCCCTACCCTCTAGTCACCTATATTTGCAGATAAGTGATAAGATTTCTTCTCTACTCATGGAGAGGGACCGCTTGCTCTTTGAAGTTGTTCCCTTGTGGTTTTTGTCCTTCATTCAGTAATGACTGTATGTTGGTAATGGGCTGCTTTATGTGTTTGGTTAAGTTTTTGTTGACTTTTCCTGGTGATTCTCAGTTGTTTTCAGTACATTTCAAAGTGTGTTCTCTATTCACTCTTCCTCACAAAAATAGTCTCAATAGGCTTTTATGTGCATTTTCAAAAGATGAGACTGAATTGTCTTATTTGTACATGAATGAGAGACTGAATTCCTTAGATCAGGTGAAAGGCATTTACTCCTCCCAGGGAAAGGCATGCTTGGGTGATGAGGAGCCTGAATGGCAATTGCCTGGGGTGATTCCTCAAGGTGAGAGTGACCTTATACGGAATACTCCACAAAATTAAAAGAAAGCTCATTCAGGAAACACATATAATAGCTGATCATTCAGTATTTTAAGCCATCCTGGATGTTCTAGACCCTTAGAGAGAGAAATGAGACACATAAGAGGGTGAGACTGGCTCAGTGATTAATCACTGAGAAGCTTCAATAACAAACAGTACACTCAGATCCACTACACTAAATCCTAGAAGACAATTCAGTTCATTCTTCAAAAAAAAAAAATCCTTTAAGATTGAGGAAAGACAAAGAGAACATCCCTGGGAAACCCACTTGGTTTATTTGTATAAATGGAAAGAACCAAAGGCATGTTTTCTAGGACTCAGATTGGTTACTGCTAATTTTTTTGCACAAGTAGTTACTGAAGGATAAATTACATCATGGAAGATTCAGAACTCAAGTGGTCAACTTGCTACTATGCTGCATTTCTCAAACACATTTCTTTTAGTTATATTAGATTTGACTTTACTGAGTTTGGTCATTACTGCTTTTCTGAATTTCTCAGGGCAAAAAGAGGATGGAAGCATTGTCCTTTCCAGACTTTGGGGCTTCCTTACCCTTATGTCTAACAAAAAGTTTTGTTCAAAATGGAGAAGAAAGAAGTGACATCCCAGGCAACTCCCCACAGGATTGCCTCCTCAGCAACTTAATATGAATATAGAGATGCATTTGGCAAGAAAAGATTAAACAGAAAAGAATGGGTTTATGTGGGAAAAAATAATAAGAGAATAATATTGTACAGAAATAAATTCAATGGGAGATTTTTGTGGAAAAGTTTGGGGAAAGAACACAAAGTCAGGCATGTATTGAACAGTCTGTGTAAGTTGTAATATTTGTAAAAAGGAACTTTAGAATAAAATATGTGCTAAAAAAGAGAAAGTTTACTAAACTCTCAGACTCTATCTCCTGGTTACTTTAAGTCAACAGCCTAAGTTCAGAGGTTATTGGGAACAGCCAGTCTCTAGAACAGTGTAGTGAGACTGGGGAATATGGATGTAAATGTCATTTTTTTTAACTTACATTTGAACAGAAACTTCATTCCAGCAGGGTTTAATCTATACAAGCAATAGGTAGCACTGATACGGGAGCCACTAGAGTCCAGTCAAATCCTGCTCTTTCCACCTGTGGTTAGTGGAGCAAAGGAACCTAGCATCCACAGATCTCTATACCAAGTGTGATTAATCTGGGCAAGTGACTCAGTGGGTGGTCGCACACCCTAGGGAATCTCCTTCAGCCCTGATGGGATGCCCTTGGGACTTGAGCAGGAGGATACAGAGAGAATAACTAGAAGCTGGTCATCTATGTTTCCTCTCTTCTAGATAGAGAACTCTTCCTTAGCTTTCAGAAGCAGCACCCTACTGGGATGCATTGTACAAGTATAGGAGACTCTAAAGAAATTAGTGTAATTTTTCCTTATACTAAAGCTCAGCACTAATATAATTCTCCAATAATGACCGACAGCCACCAGTGGAAACCTCAAGCTATCTCACAGTTAGGTTTATTTTGCCAAAAAGAAAGTAACCCCTCTGGCCATAGTGATCTCTTGAAATAGTTAGAAATTCCCAAGGGAGACACTGCCACTTTATCTTGATCCACCACCAACACCTCTCCCAACTTCTTTAGTGCCTCTAAGGGAAATGGAGAATGAGCCCAAACAGAAAAAGATAAGGCCCAGAAATTTCCTCAGATCCTGCATGAGTGGTAATATAAGAAATGTTTGCGTGTACAGCTCATTCTCTTTTTCCAATGTATAACAAATTAAGAATGAATTAGAAAACTTTTAATATGATCCTGGTAAGTATACAAATCTTTAGTCTAAGAGGTAGGACAGCACTACGATCTCTCATGGAGAGATGTAATGTTTTTGACAAATCATTGACTCTAAATGAAAGAAGCTTTATAGAAGGCTATAAAGTGGGATGATTTGTGGTTTACAGCCAATATCAACAATAATATGTCACCTAAAATAGGACCAGGCACTCTATGGAGAGACGCACAATTCCCTTTTCAGCATCCTGACTGGGACCCTGAGAATTATTCCAAAATGTCTACTGTCACTCAGAAGAGGGAAAAAAATCCCCTAGAGTTTCTTTGGTGGCTTAGGGAGGCATTGAGAAAACATACCCAGTTAACACCCGACACTTCAGAGGAACAAATTCTTTTAAAATATAAATTTAACACTAAAGTGGGCCTAGAAATTTGTAGGAAATTATAAAAATTGGCCCTAGACCTTGACCATAATCTGTAAGACCTGCTAAAAATGGCCATATTAGCCTTTTATAATTAAACCACAAAAAAAGAATGGAGAAAGACAGTGGTTCTGACTCAAGCAACCAACGCCTGGGAGGCAAGTCACCAGCCCCTGTCCAGAATACAAGGGTAGCTCCTGGAGATCACCCTCATGGAAAAGGAAATTTTTCAGCCTCTGAGCTTGACTGAAGACTTCCAGGAGAACATCGTATGGCTCTGCACCATATCATCTCTGCCCAAGAGCCATGGGTGTGCCTGACTATGGAGGGCCTGGTGATAAGATTTTTCCTAAATACCAGAGTCACCGTTTCTACACATCTCTCAAATCCTGGACTTTCATCTCTCAAGTTCATAACTATCCAGGGCATATCTGGATGACCAGTTACCAATTTTTTTTCTCTCAACTCTTATACTTGAGGAAATTGGCTATTTTATCATGCCTCTGTATCACGCATAAAAGTCCTACTCCAGTCTTAGAAAACTATATACTGACTAAAGCAGAAAAAAAAATTATGTGAACACAAGACAGGATCCTATCTTATGTCTTTCCTTATTAAAGACAGGCATTAACCGTAAAGTATAGGCTACTGAAGGACAGGTGAAAAGAATGAGCATACCCTCAACCCATTCATATCAAATTAAAATATCTTACTTTTTGTCTCTCCCACCACACTTTGAAACTGATTGAACTTAAGACCTGGACTCATCACACCCAAGTCATGCCCTATCCACTGACAAAAGTGACAGAACCTGATAAACCAGTACTCCATATCTGGATGATGAAACTAGTTGTTGACTCAAAGATCTAGATAAAGAAATGGCTGCAAGATGCACCCTTCTTTTCTTGATTCTCTTCTCTTTTTTGATTCTGCGAATTGTGCGAAAGGGACAAGATATAATACCCTATCAATGAGATGAGAATGTTTGGAATTACCTGGTTAAAAACGTCATGAATGTGCCTGATTTTTCTATAGTAGGGAAACTTACGTAGATCAGATATTTACATATTGTTCAATAGAGGTTTGTACTCCATTAAAAGTGATCAAGACTTCACTGTGTTATAGCACATCTCAAAGAGTACCAACTATCAGGATTTGTATGGATGGGGACCAGGGAGACAAACTAAGGAAAGGATAAATTTCCCATCTGCCTTAAAACAGTTATACCAGGGGAAGATTTTGTAAAGTTTTCAGGATGCCCCACCTTCTGTGTCCATTTAAATAATAGCTTCTCCAATTTTTCTTTTTGCTTGTCTTGTTGTTGTTGTTGTTGTTGTTGTTGTTGTTGCAGTTTTTGGCTGGGGCCAGGTTTTAACCTGCCACCTCCAGCATATGGGGCCGGAACTCTACTCCTTGAGCCATAGGTGCCGCCCATCTTCTCCAATGTTTTAAGACAACTACCATATCTTATGGCAGTGTACACACTCAGTGTCCTAAGGGGTGATTTTTGCTGTGTGGACACGAGACTTTTTCTTATGATCTGGCTAATGTCACTGGGGGTCCCTTCATCCTAGGGAAACTAATTCTTTTCTTGCCAGGAATAGGACCTGAAAGACACCAGAAGTTGAGAAACTGGAGATCTTAATCTCCTATATTTATGGAGAGATTACCTATTCAGCTATATTTCCTTGTCCTTATTTATAATGCCAGACATGGTAGTTGAACTAAATGTTGAGATTAGTTAACTATCTTGCTTGATAGTAAAAGCTTTGAATGCTACCCCACAAGCTATTAGCACCCTAAGCATAGAACTTGGACAAGTCGAGGAATCAGTCTTGGAGAACAGAGCAGCCATTGATTGCTCTTATGACATGATCATGGGTGTGCAAAATTTAAAGGAATGTGATGCCTCAACCTATCAAACAACTTAAAAAAACACAATTTAAAATAAGGACAAAATGTACTTTACAATATCACTCAAATAGGCTTTTATGGTTTAGATTTTATTTTATTTATTTTTTCTTTCTTTCTTTTATTTATTTTTATTGTTGGGGATTCATTGAGGGTACAAGAAACCATGTTACGCTGGTTGCATTTGTTGGGTAAAGTCCCTCTTACAATCGTGTTTTGCCCCCAAAAGGTGTGGCACACACCAAGACCCCAAGACCCTGCCCCCCTCGCTCCTT
>CAUYON010072835.1:0-11195 GCA_963573935.1 Arctocebus calabarensis | reverse complement strand
CAACCTCCAACTCCTGGGCTTTAGGCGATTCTCTTGTCTCAGCCTCCTGAGAAGCTGGGACTACAGGTGCCTGCCACAACGCCTGGCTATTTTTCTGTTTTGCAGTTCGGCCGAGGCTGGGTTTGAACCTGCCACCTTCGGTATATGGGGCGGGCGCCCTACTCGATGAGCCACAGGTGCTGCCCAACCCTTCAGCTTTTCAAACAGAATTTTTAGACTGCTTTTAGTTCAAACAGAAGACCTGAAAATACTAAGTTTCTGTATCCTTACAAATTAACTATTCAATACAAAATATACATGCTGTGTCTGTGTTCCTGGTATACATTTTCATGGTGGGTGGTGGTTCTGAGGTCTGACTTCTTGGTTGGATGCCTTGCTCGTCTTTGGCCTAGAGAAATGCCTAGTGTTGAGCAGTTAAACCAATGAATGTGCTGAGCAGTTTAACACCGGGCAGTTCCTGAAAGAGCTCCGTATCTGAATTAAACTGCTTAGGACTGGCATGCCATTTCTAGTCCTCTTGCTTCTTTGTTAAATTAAAAAGATAAAAGGGTAGCCAAAAAGGTATTTCTTAGTGGAAAACACTTTCTTCTGGGAAAAAAATAAAGTAAAGTAACTCTGGTCCTCAAGAGATAACATTTTTATTTTGGGACCAGGGGAGGCCACTGCACCAGAACTCTATAAACCTTGGCAGAGAATAGAAGCAATGAAAGACGACTCCAAGGCTTCATTCTTAAGGGACCCAAACCCCATCTTTCTTAATCACATTGATAAACGGACATGACATTTTCACGGCTTTTCACTCGCCCCTGAAGCAGAACCTTGGATGAGAAATATAGAAAGGAGGCCATGAAGGAGCATCACGGATAATTTTTGACTTTTGCAAGGATGTGAGCAGGCAGGCCCCCCGGCTGCGGGCAAAGGGAGTGTGGTGGTGAAGATGCTGTGCCCAGGATGCCCTCCCCTCCTTGCTCATGTCCTTGTGGCCCCCACCGTCCTGCCGGCTCTCCACCTGTCCCTCAGTGTACTCCTGTCCATGCTGACTGCTCCTTGGGTTCTAAGGTTAGAAGTGGGGAAAAGAGGAGCGAAGAGCTGGAAGAAATGGATAGAGGGATTGGGGAAGGATGCCGGTCACAAGCTGGGGTGCTCCTAGGAGGCCCTGTAAAGGTATCCGAGGAGGGAAAGGTCAGAGGGGCCAGAGGCGCCTCCAGAGGGAAAGTACTTGTTAGCCTTTATTCCTTTGCTCCTTTAGGAGAGAAACAAAGGATGCATTAGCCCCACAGTGATAAGCAAGAAAAGCACTAAAAGCACAGCAGGACTCCAAAGGGGTGACTTGCTCTGGCTGAGGAGTCTTTTGACTCAAGACTTCCTTCCTAAGGCTAGCCAGAGCCAAGAGGCGGTTTCCCTGGAGGGAACAGGGAGCCTGGAGGCCTTGTCCTACAAGTTTTAAAGATGCACTACAGAAACAGTTGCAAGTTTTTTACCTCCCAAGAAATTGGAAAATGAGGAAATACAAAAATAAGTTGGGAGAACTTACTTGAATGTGACTAATGGACTTAGGGGATTTTTTTGTTATTGCTTGATTTAGGAAATATATAAGCTGTTGCTCTCTGGTCATTATCTTTTGTTTTTCTTTTCTTCTTTTTTTTTTTTTTATATATCTTTTGTTTTTCATTCCTTAATCACGTCGTTGCCTTACTAAAAATTCTTTTTCCTCAGCTTTCTTCATATTTTCCTTCCTTTTTTGGGCTTTCTGTTGGATTTATAATTTAAACAGAAGACACTGAAATCATGTCTGCCTTGTTTATTCTTTTTACAAACAATATCCCTTTGTGGGTTTCGTTAGAGCTTTGTACTCTTTACTAATCAACACCAAAATAAATAGACCCTTAAAACTGTCAGTGACATGGGCCATTTCTGCAGCCTGCGTCTGGAAGGGCCAGGCCAGATGGCAAAGCCAGGCCCCAGGCACGCATAATGTGTGTTCTGTGGCTCTCGGCTTCAGCAGCATGGGCAGCTGACTGCTTTTTAGAGGACTTCAGGGGGGCGGGAGCAGATTTTTCACTATCCATTTTTTCCGTGGGGCAGCTCCTGGAATAAACCTAAGGTGGCATGAGTGGTACTTGACTGGTTAAAACCTGTCATGTCCTGGCCAAGGCACAGGCTGGAAATTCTGAACTCCTGCTTGGCCACCAGCATGTTCTGTGTGTGTTCCGGTCATGAAACTTCCTGCTGGGCTCTCTGGTATGTAAGGTGGAGGGGAAGAGCGACCCATATTTCTGAATTTTCAAGTACTATGGCAGGAGGCATAATATAGTTCACCTGTGGGTCAGAATGACCAGACAGAGCCTCCCTTCTGTTCAACGCAATACGGTGTCAGTACTGTTGAGGCTAAGAGAGAAATTGCATTCATTGACTCCTGTGTAGAAAGGTTCACTTAGACCCTGGAGAGTTCATTTATAAGTACAGCTGGAATATTGTGCTCAAGCTTCCCAATAGATAATTAATCAATAGACTGGCTGGACCTTTGAAAGAGGGATTACAAGAGGTTCTGATTGTTGTCTTCCTCTCCCCCAGCAGGAGATTGGTTTTTCTCATTAAGCTCATGAGACTATATTGTAAGTATTTCCTGGGTCTACAAAGGACAGAATAACTCAATGGACCAAGGGAAAAAACAATTGCCCTTTTTTTTTTTTAAGACAGAGTCTCACTCTGTTGCCCCAGGCTAGAGTGTCCTGGCACCCGAAACTCCTGGACCAAGTGATCCTTTTGCCTCAGCATCTCTGAGTAGCGGGGACCATAGGTGTGTGCCAACACGTCTAGCTAGTTTTGTATTCTTTTTTTTTTAGTGAGGCAGCTCTCACTCTTGCTCAGATTGCTCTCAAACTCCATGATCCACCAGCCTTGGACTCCCAGAGTGCCAGGATTACAGGCATGAGCAACAGGGTGCCCTGCCTGGACCAAAGAAATTGTTGTATGCGTAATTGACATGTAAACAAAGATCTCTTCCCCAGTTATTTCAGAAATGAGCCTAGAAACAAGCCAGAACTGCCACTGGATTTGCAGGTCCTTTGCATTTGTGAAGGGGCCTATGACGCCAAGTAAAATCTTAGGAGAAGCTGTTTTTTTGAAAGAGGATTTGGTTTAATAAAGAGACAGCCAAGCATGGTAGATAGGGAGGTAACTCCTTTGGACTTTCATGTATTTCATACAGAGCCTTCTCCATTCATATGTACTGTCTGGACATCCAAGATGCCTTAGAATGGAACCTGTTTTAGATTCTGCTGTGTGTACAAGGCACTCTTATTTTTTCTTTTGATTTCCTATCTGTGCCCTGTCCCTGTCTGGCTCCACAAAGCATGGTGTGGCTCCGTAGCTCTGTGCTAAAGTGCTGGGTTGGAACCAACTTGACATTTGCCTGTTTACTGCTTCCCTACACATTACAGCTTCCTTACTTCAAATAGTGTTTAAATAGACCCAAAACATGTTTTTGGCTGTCATCCAGAGTTTGGCTTCCGCTTCCCAGTAATACCATAAAATGCTCTGTCAAATAAATTCTCAGGAACTGAAAAGAACAAATTCCCTTCTCCCTGTGATTGTAGATAATGGAAGCAGGCTTCAGCTGACCACCTGGCCAGGTGCCCATGGCTTAGGCAGACCAAATTGCAGGCATCCCTTGGCAGTGCTTTTTAGCGATCAGAGTTAATTCTCTGCATGTGATGGATGAGCTTTCCATTTAAGGAAATTTGCACATAGCATTTATCTCCACTGGGGCTTTGGATTCCATAAAATATTATCTTTACTTATCTTGCTTGGTTACCAATTGGTGTACTGCGTAGTAAAAGTTTTTGAGCTCTAGTATCTGTTTCCTATTGAGAAAACTTATTATGTTAACTATGGAAAGACTTTTTCTTTGATCTGGGGTATGTGTATGTCTCTGTGTGTGTGGTGGGGTATGGGTGTGTGGTGAGAGCAGTGTTTCTCTTTCCCATGCTTTTCAGGGTCCCACCTGGAAAAGAGACATTTTATAAAGGGACAGTTTTAAAAGACGTGAATGTATAGGGAAATGCACAGCACAGTGTAGTAACCCTGGGGATCTATTACTACCCCTAGACCAAAAGGGGGGAAAGAAAGGGCGGTTATCAGAACCTAGAAGGAGAGGCAGGTGGAGAAGGCTGCCTGCAGAGTGACTTTCAGTAGAGACACATGTAGCCAGGATCTCAAGGCTACTCACTCTCTTCCCTCCCTCTCATCCACTGCCAGGGCTCTCCATTGGCTGAGTGCAGAAAGAAACCAGCAGGCACAGGAATCCTTTGATTTGGTCCTCAGAAGTCAGCCTCCCCAGGGAGAGAGCGGGACTAAGAAGACAAGTGGATTAGGAGGACAAATGGAAGGCGTCCAGCACACATCCCAGTGTAGGTGCCCAATTATGTGTAGGAGAAGTCGTAACGGTCTCAATAAAAAACATAAACTCATTTATTTATTTATTTATCTACCTTTACTCTGTGTCCCTGGGAAGAGTGCTGTGGAGTCACAGCTCACAGCAAACTCAAACTCTTTAGCTCAAGCGATCCTCTAGCCTCAGCCTCCCAGATAGTTGGGACTACAGATGCCCACCACTATACCAGGCTAATTTTTCTATTTTTAGTAGAAATAGGGTCTTGCTCTTGCTCAGGCTTGTCTCAATCTCCTGAGCTCAAGCAGTCTGTCCACCTCAGCCTCCCAGAGTCCTAGGATTATAGGCATGAGCCACCGCACCAGCCTCAGTTTTATTTTGCAACAGCAGTATTGAGACATACTGTATATGGACATATAATAAACTGCACAAACTTACATAAAAAATTTGATAAGCTTTGATAGGTATACCCATGAAATCATCACCACATCAAGACAGTGAACTGACCCATCATCCTCCAACAGACCCCTTTAACTTAGCATTTAAGATATTCCATGTAGTTCTTTTAGGAGGGCGTGAAAGGGTATCATGAAGTCAAGCAACAGTAGGCACTTCCTACCTTACTAAAGTTATTAAAGTTAGTGAGTTGCTGAAGTTACTGCCCAAGGTTACAATGCTCACA
Organism: Arctocebus calabarensis; assembly: GCA_963573935.1. Classification (NCBI taxonomy): domain Eukaryota; kingdom Metazoa; phylum Chordata; class Mammalia; order Primates; family Lorisidae; genus Arctocebus; species Arctocebus calabarensis. Next base: position 6,120 of record CAUYON010072835.1, on the reverse strand, counting down.
AGTAATAGAGCCAGAATGGGACTTAATTTCCTGAACACATTTATTACAACAATTACAAATTGCTTGCTGCCCACCTTGTAGCCAATGGAGGCACAAGTCATGGCCTGGGTTGAGAACTGGTACTCTCATCTTCCATGTCTGCAGAGCCTGTTTATTCTGGGGCACTGCAAACTGGAGCCTGTTTATTTAATCAGGCACTCCCCTAGCTGGAGAAGGCTGGTCCCTGGTGCACTTCGTACAAAGAAGAGTGTCTCCTTGGTTAAAGGAGGGGAGGAGAAAGGGAGGGAGAAATCAGGGGAGGAGAGGGAAGAGGAGGGGAGGGGAGGGATAAGGGGAGGAGAGGAGAAGGGAGGGGAAAACCCCCTGGGGATGCTCTGTCCTGTTACAGAGCACAAGAGCTGTGGCAAGGGCCATGCTGGCATCTGTGCTGGCCTTCTGAACTCCCAGGCAAGTTCAGGCCTCCAGGCCTTTGTTCTGTTTCATTCCTTAGGCCTGGATTACACATACCCCAGACTTTTGCAAGGGTCACGTCCTCATTCTGGTGACTGCTCAAATATCTCGTCCTCAGAGAAGCATTTTTTTGCCTCTCTATTTCAAGTGTCACTTCTGTCACACTCTTCCTTTCCTACTTTATTTTTCCTAATAGCAGTGACCACTGTTGGGATATTAGAGCATCAGTTCTCGTGCCTTTTAGTTTGGGGACCTCTGCACTAGCTTAAAAATTCCTGAGGACCTTGAAAAGCATACATTTATGTGGGTTATATCATACAAAGTTTTATCATGTCAGAAATGAAGTCAGAAATTGTAAAATTTTTTATTCAGTGAAAAAAATAAACCCATGATGATTAACATAAATAACTTGTGAAAAAATAGCTGCATTTCCCAAAACAAAATATTTAAGTGAGAAGAATGACATTCATTGACATTTCTGAACATCTTTTCTACTCCTAGGAGCTAGCCAGCTTGTTCCATCTGCTTCTGTGTTCATTCTAAGATCTATTATTGTGGAAAATCTCGATGAAGAAAATCTGGCCTCACACAGATATGTAGCTGGAAGAGAGGGATCGTTTAATAGCCTTTTCAAATAACGGCGGCTATTCTATTTAATGTTATACCAAACTCAACATATGGTCATTTTTTAAAGGTTAGTTGTTTGGACTTTGCACCCTGGGCGTAGGCATGTAAGCCATTCCCAAGCAATGAGATGGCTGCTTTTTAAAGGAAAGGGTGGCTGCTGACCCTAGCAGAACCTAGCTACACCTATGGCTCTGAGGGCATTGACCCATGCTCTCGGTTCCCTGCACCTGGCGCCCCCTAGCGGTCGCTGTGCCTGTCTCGAGTCTGCTCCCCACCGCCCAGGTGATGAACAGTGCCTTTCTCCAACTGCCCTCTGCCTTGACGTTGCTCCCCTATTACATAGTTCTTACTTCTTTGGCCCTCAATGCCAAATTTGTGTCCTGGAAAAGCCACACCAAGTACTTCATTAGACCATTGAAGAAGAGGAAGTCTGAGGGTTGAGACCACACAGGCTGAATCCGAGTGCATGGTATTGGCAGGGGTCACCACCAACTTTATCGCATGATTGACTTTCTGTGTTTCCGGCCTGAACAGGAGACCAAGCCTGAACCCTTTGAGGAGAAGGTTATCAGAGTCCGCTATGATCCCTGCAGGCCAGCAGACATAGCTCTGGTTGCGGGGGGCAGCCGGAAACGCTGGATTGTTGCCACAGAAAACATGTAGGCTAGAGATGTAATCCGGAATTCTAATTACATAGGCCGAATGGCAGTTGCTGCCCGGGGAAGGGGATGCACATCCTCTTGAGGCCCTGCCTGTGGGGACCCTCATCAACAGTGTGGAAAACGAGCCAGGCCGGGGGGCCCAGTATATCCGAGCTGCAGGGACATGTGGTGTGCTGCTTTGGAAGGTAAATGGGACAGCCATCATCCACTTGCCTTGTAAGAGGCAGATGCAGGTGCTGGAAACATGCATAGCAACAGTTGGCCGAGTATCCAACGTTGATCATGATAAACGGGTCATTGGAAAGGCAGGTCGCAACTGCTGGCTGGGCAAGAGGCCTAACAGCAGGCTGTGGCATCACAAGAGGTGCTGGGCTGGTCAAAAGATTCGGCTACTGCCCCCTATGAAGAGTTATGTGAAGTTGTCCTCTGCTGCTGCCCAAAGCTGATATTCCTGAACTCTAATAAAATGGTCCCCCATTTAAAAAAAAGAAAAAAAAAAAGGAAAAGTTGATCACTGTCTTCTGAGGTTATGGTTTACATAAAGTGGGATAAGAAATGTACATTGTTGGTTTCATTATACTGTTAAATAACTCTTTTAAAAAATCATCTTGTCTTGGAAGATTATAGAAGCTCCTAATCAAACAACCACTTTTTTTTTTTTTAGAGACAGAATCTCATTTTATTGCCCTTGGTAGAGTGCTATAGCATCACAGCTCACAGCAACCTCCAACTCCTAGGCTTAGGCGACTCTCTTGCCTCAGCCTCCCGAGTAGTTGGGAACTATAGGCGCCTGCCACAACTCCTGGCTATTTTTTGTTGCAGTTTGGCTGGGGCTGGGTTTGAACCCGCCACCCGCAGTATATGGGGCTGGTGCCCTACTCACTGAACCATAGGCACCGCCCACAAACACCAACTTCTTCTTGGAATTTTTCCTTGATTATCCACACCTCATGTTATTACTACATTTCTTGAAATAGGAAGTGAAAAGTTAATGTTTTCTAACATTGTGCTTTGAGGAATATTTGTTGAAAATATCTCATGTTTGTTGGCATGCTTTTATTCATCTTTTCAAATCCCATTTATGTCCTTTACCTTATTCAAATAAGAAGATTCTGCCTTTTAGAGATATCCTTAAGCCAGTACAGGAAAAGAGTTAAGCATCCTAGTCAATAGATGTGTCCAGTAAATTAGGCAGCCACTTTATCTGCATGTTCACAATGTTACAATGTCATTAATCTATAATTTTATATTTGTCTCTTTAAGATCCGTACGGGGTTACAGCACCAGATAATCTGGCCCTGTCAGCCCAGCTGTGTTCCTCTGGATGAAAAACTCCTTCCCCAGCTGTTAAAAGAAGCAGGCTATACTACCCACATGGTAGGAAAATGGCACCTGGGAATGTACCGGAAAGAATGCCTTCCAACACGCCGAGGATTTGATACCTACTTTGGTAATGGAAATGCATGTTTCTTTAACAACTCAGACTAACTGTGGCCATCTCATAAAACACACCCAAGTGCAATCAAATGAAATAACTGGAAACTTGAACACAGAATGAATCAGTCGGCACCACAGTGGGGCCACTTTCTAATGTTCCCTCCATAAACGTGACTCTGTGCTCAGCTCATGGTGGGCATGGGCCCACAGCAAGGCAATTACCTTTGCCTGAGTATTAAATGCCACCTTGGGGCCCTGGAAGAGTTTACTACCTCCACATCAGAGACCACTGTACTCTCTGGACCCTTAGTACCAAAAGGGGATATGGATTGATTTTTTTAATTCCAGCAAAACCTACTATAACCTTTTCTTCACAAAGGGTTAGTACATTTTTTTTCTCCTTGTGGACTACATTCAAAGGGTTTTCCCCTCCCCCAACCCTGGAGCTAGGGAGAGACTCTTTTATTACTGGTTTCCCTTTCCCATCTGTGAGAAATCTGTTTTTGAAATCACTAGGTTGAGGAAGATAGATTTAAAGAAATAAAAGGGGCCAGGCTGGGGACCTAATTGCTACAAAATAATACAAAAATTAGCTGGGCATGGCAGCATGCACGTTATGGTCCCACCTACTCAGGAGGCTGAGGCAGGAGGATCACTTGAGCCCAGAAGTTTAAGGTTATAGTGAGCTACGATCATGCTACTGGACTCCAGCCTGGGTGACAGAAATAAAAAATAAAATAAAATAAAATGAGGAAAGCACATAACAAATAGCAAGAGGAAGGATAGGAAGATATAATAAAAAGTATTTTATACACTTGATAACACTCTAAAACAGTGGTTCTCAACCTTCTTAATGCTGCAGTGTATTTTCATTGTTAAAAAGGGGTCACGACCAACAGGTTGAGAACCGCTGTTCTAAAATAAATGTAAAACCTAGAGTTTGTGCCCTCTTTAAACCCTCTTACAAATCATGCCTTAATTAATAACCTATTTATCTTGCCAGTAGCTATATATCTTTCTGTCAAGTTCTCTTTAAATGGAGCTATCTTTCTATCTAGCTATTTAGCTACTTACCTACGTCCCATCTGTTTCTTCATTTATTTACAACCTGCTATAGCACAAAAGGGACACATATGGAACATAAAAAATTTAAATAGAATAAAATTTCAGGAGAAGTAGAAAAAGATGGAATAGTTTAACAGCACCATATTATAAAAAAAAAAAAAAATACATGGCTGTAGGCAGGCTTCACATTTAACTCTAAGATTTGAAATCTTTTATGTCCAAACAAAAAAAAAAAGAAAAGAAAAAGGAAAAGGCTATTAGAATTACATTATTTACAAGATAAATTGAAACCAGATGTTCAGGAAGAGTAAAGCAATTTTTGGCTCTTAGGCCTGAAAGAAATATCTCCTTTGGGAGAAGGTAAGGTGGACAACATCCTTAAAAATATCACTTTAATAATAAAGTGGTGGTTTTCTTGTAGGTGTTTCTTGGGATATTCTCTTCCTTTCAAGCTAGGGCCAAAGCACCAAAGTGCAATTCACTAAAACGCTTATTTGGGGGCTAAAACAAAGTAGTTGACACATGTCTCTGAAATACCTTGTTGGACCTAGTGTTAAAATGAAGATGCAGGGGCTTCAGACAGGAGAGAATGTGTGCTCTACCCCCATCCAGGTCTTAATTATTTTCTGAGTAACTGCGAGACCCCGAAGTCTGGACTGCACATAAACCATTTTTTTTTTTTTTTGTAGAGACAGAGGTCTCACTCTATTGCCCTCAGTAGAGTGCCGTGGCATCACACAGTTCACAGCAACCTCCCAACTCCTGGGCTTAGGCGATTTTCTTGCCTCAGCCTCCCGAGTAGCTGGAACTACAGGTGCCTGCCACAACGCCCGGCTATTTTTCTGTTTCTCAGTTCGGCCGGGGCCGGGTTGGAACCCGCCACCTTCGGTATATGGGGCTGGCGCCCTACTCATTGAGCCACCCATCCAGGTCTTAATTAATCGTAGCATTTTTTTTCTTTCTTGATGAACCTGGATATGTTCTCAGTTTCCACAAATAGCTGTTAAAAGTCCAACTTGGGTATTTGTGATCTTAGAAATTCTAAAGACACAAACAACCTGTATATCCTTTGAAACTTTTCAGTCAGGCCTTTGCTTAAAGATGCATGAATATCTACAGTGGCAAGGGGATGGACTGTAGATATTTTCAACTTTTTATTAAAACCAAGTTATGGGCTTGGCGCCTGTAGCTCAGCAGCTAAGGCACCAGCTCCATACATCAGAGTTGGCGGGTTCGAATCCAGCCCAGGCCTGCCAAACAACAATGACACCTACAACCCCCCAAAATAGCCAGGCATTGTGGCAGCTACTTAGGTGGCTGAGGCAAATGACTCTCTTAAGCCCAAGAGTTTGAGGTTGCTGTGAGCTGTGATGCCCCTGCACTCAACCCAGAGTGACAGCTTGAGACTCTGTCTCAAAACCCCCCCCCAAACAAGTTATATACTTTGAAATTTAGTTGTACAGAGGCATAAATGATCTTCTTTTGTGGGAATTAAGTCTAACTTGGACTTAGATGAACAAACACCTCGCATTCATATAAATGGAGACTTGCAGCCAAGAAGGTCGCTGTTATCATGACTGTGACTCAGATGTTTTGTTAAAAAGGATCCTGTGATCGTGGGGTGCTTGTGCAAGCCTTTGAAAAATACACTAGAACCAATGAATTGTACACTTCCAATGGACCTTTGTGTGGTATATGAATTAGATTTCAATACAATTGTTAATAAAGTGGTCAGAGCTTTTCCCCTAAGCGGCCGGAGGTGATCTGTGAAAATGGTTCGCTATTCTCTTGACCCAGAAAACCCCACAAAGTCATGCAAGTCAAGAGGCTCAAATCTTCGTGTTCACTTTAAGAACACACGTGAAACTGCCCAGGCCAT
>CAUYON010072834.1:0-12882 GCA_963573935.1 Arctocebus calabarensis | reverse complement strand
GAAGAAGCCCAAGTGCCCATCAACCCACGAATGGATTAATAAACTGTGGTACATGTATACCATGGAATACTATGCAGCCTTAAAGAAAGATGGAGACTTTACCTCTTTTGTGTTTACATGGATGGAGCTGGAACACATTCTTCTTAGGAAAGTATCTTGAGAATGAAAGGAAAAGTATCCAATGTACTCAGCCCTACTATGAAGCTAATCTATAGCTTTCATACGAAGACTAAAACCCAGTTATGGCACAAGAAATGGGGAAAGGGGCAAGGGGAGTGGTGGGGATGGGTGGAGGGAGGGTGATTGGTGGGATCACACCTACGGTGCATCTTAGAAGGGTACAGGTGAAAATTACTAAATGTAGAATATAAATGCTTTCATATAGTGATTAAAAGGCCATGAAGGCTATGTTAAATAGTTCAATGAAAATATTTCAGAAAGTCAACACATTGTGCCCCATGATTGCACCAATGTACATAATTATAATTTAATAAAAATTTTTTAAAAAGAAAATATATTTGCAAATATTCTGCTACTTTTTTGTCTTTCTTCTTTGGAGTAGATTAATTTTCAAGCACCACACCCATAAATACAAGTAATATACATACAATTAACCCTGGAACAACACAGGATTGAGTTTCAAGGGACCACTATATGCAGATTTTTAAAAATAAAAGTTGTACACAGTGTACCTGCTTTTCCTGTCTCCCTTTTCACCTTCTCTACATCTTCCATCTCTGCCACTTCAGAGATAGCCAGACCAACCCCTCCTCTTTCTCTTTCTCAGCCTACTCTATGTGAAATTGACAAAGATGAAGACCTTTGTGATGATCCACTTCCACTTAATGAATAATAAAAATGTGTTCTCTTCTGCTTGATGTTCTTAGTATGATTTTCTTTTTCCTAGCTTGCTTTATTGTAAAAATACAGATAATATATAATATAAAAATGTGTTGATTATTTATGTTATCAGTAAAATTTCATGTCAAGAGTTGGTAATTAGTAGTTAAATTTCAGGAGAGTCAAAAGTTACATGTGGATATTGGACTATGTGGGAGGTCAGTGCTCTTAACCCCTTGTGTTGTTCAGGGTCGACTGTGCAGTTTACATGACGGTAAAGAAACTCTGACCCTGGAGTGACCTAAAGGCTACAGTAGTTAACAGGTTTAAGAGAATGGTCTCTATTTCACTTGGTCTTAGACTATTAGTCTTTAGTTTTAAATGATTAATGTAATTTTAATATAAAAAAAAGAGGAAGAAGGGTGTTGTCAGTGGAGGAGAGTTCATGGGTAATAGCACAGACACTTGATATGGGGATGGTAATTCCTACGAGTTTGACATTGATAAAATAACACCCAGGAATGATTCCTTTTGATGCACAAAACTCCATGGCCCTACCCATGTGCTATTTTAGTAGCAATGGGTATAAATTTGTATCAAAACAGAAAAATTAGTAGCCTTTAGTGCAAATAGTCCCTTCTGATGACCTGGTGTATTTTGAGCCAACTTTTGCTTTCCTATAAGAACCAGCAAAATTCAAGACTGCCCTTTATGTTCAAACCGGACATTTTCTTCTTGCCTATTGAGAAATATGCAATAACCTGCATGCTTACTATCTTGGTTTGTTTTCTGTTGCTTATAACAGAATACCTGGAACAGGGTAATTTATAAAAAAAGAAATTTATGTCTTACAGTCAAATCTAAGAGTCTCGGGGGAGTGCATCTGGTAAGAGCCTCCTTGCTAGTGGGACTCTCTGCAGAGTCTAGAATTAAAACTTCTTCAGAAGCAGTGCAGAGTTACACACGGTAAGAGTGCTGAGTGAACTAACATTCTATCTATCTAATAGTATCTATTTTTTTGAAAGTACTAGTTCTACTCCCCTGGTAAACCATAGGTCCATTAACCCATTAACTCATTAATCCATTTGTAATGGCACCGCCATCATCATGATCCAGTCACCTTATAAAGACCTCTCCTCTCAATCCTACCATATTAGGAATTAAATTTCAACATGAGTTTTGGAGCGGGCAAACTTTCAGACCATAACACTCACAAAATCATACTCACTGGGATGTAGAAAGTTATGAGTTTCCAGCCTCAAGTGTGTACAGTTCCACCTCTTAAGATTAGACTTCAAAAATTACTGGAGCTTTTTTCTATCCTTTTTTAGTTTTCATCATGAAAATGTTTGCTGAGTTAAGGGAACTGTATGTAACTTCATCCCATTAGTCATTTTAGCACCTTACTCATCTGATACCAGCATGAGATCCTGCTCTTCTTCCTCATCCTCCTTCATCTGCTCTAGCATTTCAGCCAAGATCCAAAGGCACATTGTGGTTCTTGGCAACCCCAAGACCCAGATGCTGAATTATTTTTAACGGGTAACTCATTACTAATGTTATTCTAATAACAACACTTTTAAAGAAGTTTGTTTCAGTGAAACCTACCCACGGGATGGTGATTGTCTCACTAAATTCAAATAGTATAAATTCCTATATGGGGAATTTTACTCACTCCAGCTATTATTATCCCAGCACAGTACTTTTATTGCAAACAGGTGATTATTTTTCAAGTGTGTATGCCATGAGCACTCATTATGAGATGCTTTGCTTCTTTGAAGAAACAAAATACCCTTTTCTAGAACTAAAAGTTCTTCAGAAGAGCAACTAAAAAGCAATAATGTTTTTGAAGTGTATTTTCTTGGCTGTTTATTATGTTACTCTGAACTAGTGAATTTAAATGTTTTATTCTTCCATATCTCTATTTAAAGTACCATGAATTATGAACAAATTATGCCCTGACAACCTACAAAAGCAGAGCGATATAAATAATTACAACTTCTGAAAAACAAATTGAGGTAAAGAGAGAGTTAGACCAGACATTACATTGGAGGATTCTTTACACAATTATTGGTATTAAAGCATTTTCTCCTATAACCAGAATGACAAGTACTCTGGTGACAGCTAATCACCTACTGCAGCTTCTTTCCCTTTGGTGTCTGGGATCAGCCTCAGAACCCTCTACATCACAACTGTCTGGGCATCACGGCAGGCCCTGTAAGCTACTGAAGTTAGCATAGTAACTACATCTATTTGCTATTTCTGCCCTGCTGTGTTCACATCCAAATGAAGGCTAATGCCAGTTTCAGTCCTTCAAACACTTGGCTGTGATCAACCACCAGATAATGTATTTATTGATTAGCTTTTATCCATATGTTTATTTTTAATTGATTTGAGGGATCTGAAAACAGTTGAATCGTTGGAATTGTCAAATATGACACAAGTAATTTATTCCAATTTTGCTGTGATTGAGATCAAATACTCTTTCCTTCTGTTTTGACTTAAAACATTTGGCTAACCACTTTGGTGGTTTGAATTGTGAGTCTTCAGAGACTCTAGTTACTCCTTTCTCTTTTACTGTGGTTAAAAATGAGAGGGTCCTATAAACACACCATTGGATAAATTCTTCAAATATAAGATTATGAATTTGGTTAAGTTCCCTCAGTTGCATAATAATCAGAATAGTGTCTGCCTTTCTTTTCCATGCTAATCCAAATTTATCAAACTAAAAATTTTAATGGTGAATCTGTGAGTAACTCCTCGGAGGTACCACCTTAAAATCCTGGATGCAGTGTTACAATCCAGTGCAGTTTTTTGGGCCAAACTACTGAGGTATAAACTGGAACTCTGCTACTTGACAACTGCGTAAACTTGGGCAAGTCATTTAATCCATCTGTTAAACAAATGGATATACTAATAGTATCAGTTTGTGAGTTGTGGTGATAATTAACTGTAATAATATAGGTAAAAGTAAAAAAACAAAAAACAAAAAACAAAGTACCTAACACACAGTAAGCACTATATAAAGACTAGCTATTCTTGGTTTACCTGTAGGTATGGCATTTTTAATTACAGCTATTTTACCACCGATCCTAAGGAAGTTGAACACACTCAATTAAAATGTGAAAATTGATCAGAGTAAATCCATCCCTACTTTAAAAACAATCACATAACCTGTTTAGTGATGGTGAGTTGAAACGTGACCACTATTTGGAAAAATTGCACATTTCTGTTCATATTTGATGAAGATAGAATTTTACAGCTAAAATTTGTGGAACATTTATCTTTATGGGAATTTTTTTAAAAAAACAATTCTAATTTTTTAATCTGCTAATAGAAAAGGTGATATTCTCTTTTTAAGATTATCATGTTTTTGCATATATGAAAATTATTATATATTTATTTTATCTGTGCATATGTCCTGGTGGGTTATGGTTCTTTTACTAGAATAGATATTTATCAAACTTTTGCAATTAATTTATTTTCAATAAACTGAACATTTTGTGATGAAAACTTGAATCTGAATTTCTGGCTTATGTAGTCTCTCCTCTTTTGAACACAAATTATAGTTAAAAATAAATGTTTTTTTTAAAAAAACATCAAATTAGGAGGTGAAGTAATGTATTTTTTTAAATATATATAATTCACAACTGAAAGAGGATTAACATTATAATTCTCAAATTAAAGTAATAAATTCCATGCAGTCAACATTTATGAAAACTGGTTCACCATGCAACTAGTTACAATTCTGTGGGGGAATAAGTGACCCTATTTTATTTTCAAAATAACCCTTGACCTAATTTTTTTTAACTACATAGTTTGAAAATGGGACATTGTTAACAAAATGAGTTAGCTTTTAGAACTATATTCTGGAGGAAAGATAAACCATCAAAACAGTGGTATTTTTCCCATGTATGCCAATTCTTCATATCTAATGTATGAATATAATAACAACATAACCAGTTAAAATGAGCTCCATTCACTATAAGAAATGTAATATCAAACTTAACACATAAAAATGTTATTTACGAGAGAGAAAGAGGTGATAGCATGATAGACAATTTTAAAACAGAACATAATATTGGAATTCAATTTAACATACTTTATTTAAATTCTCCTATTCACAAGGTTTTCAGACATAATTAGAAATATTTACTTTGTCCTAATTGACATGTTATATGGCTTCATGGATTATAAGACTGTTGGGGGAAAATAAGACGTTTGGAGCTTTAATTTCAAGATGCTTTTTAAATAATTGAAACTTAAGTTCCATCTAAACTACTTTTTTGTATAAATTTAAAGTGCCCAAGTGTGATTATGTTACATAGACATATTCCATAGTGGTGACGACTGTACTTTGAGTATGACTATCACCTGAATAATACAATACTTTTAAATTAATCATCAATATGATTATCCCTAATTTTTTTCAATTAAAAATTTTTAAAAGCACATGCTATTTATCAGAAATGGACATAATTATTAGCTATACACTAATACATGTATTTACATTGAACAGAAATATGTTTTATAGAAGCACAAAAGTTTTAGTTCTAGTTGGGACATTTTAATTTAAAGATTATACTTAATGGGTTAGTTAATTTGTGACTTTTCAAGTACCACTTTAAAGGAAATTTGGGTTTATTCATTTTACAGTTACTATTAAGTTTATTGTTTTCAAACCTGAGGTAAGAAATCAGCCTAGAAGGACAACCAGTTATTTTCGAAATAAAAGTGCCTCATTTAATAAATATATCATAAGAAAATAATTAAATACAAAGTGAATTTTTACAAAACATATCACATATATCTCAAGGCAAAACACTAAGTCTAAGGGAATTCTGACAAACCAGAAAAATCAAATCATTAATAAAATGCTACCACATATTAGGATTTACACACTTAAAATTAGGTTGCAAAAGTTTGTATTTATGCCAATTTGGACACAAAATGGTGATTCTTTCACTAAAGTCTTAAAGTGAACTAACTGACAATTCCCTGGTTGTAGGCAAGTGTCATTTGTCTTGTTTCTCAAAGCCCAGAGTTAACTGGGTGCCCTTCTCCCTACAAACCTGTCCTAACCCAGAATATTTGCATGGAACCCAATTTCTTCCAATTGGATTAAATCTTCAAATCCCATTAAATCACACTGTTGCCAGGATACAACTATTGGTAATATCCTTTTTGACAATCTGGTCTTCCTTCGCACTTTGCCCCATCTCTGGATGGTATTAAGTTAAACCATTTAAATTTAAATATCAGGGCACTCTTAAAAATTCTCTTCCCATTCCTCTCTTAGATTTCTTGGGGGTCTTAGTATAAGTATAAGGTCTTAATACATGCTAGAACACTGCTTCATTTCAAGAACTCAGGAAAATTCTCCCAAGTCCCTCATCTCCCTATACAAAGGCCTTCAGGGCTGGTCTGATAACCCTGGTTTCTAAGCTTACCTCTTGATTCCTTCTTCTGCCATCCATATGCCCTTTCTGTTGCCACTCCTCTTCATTCCTGCTTGTAGTGCAAGTTCATGTATGTGTGTGTGTGTGTGTGTGCGATGAGGAGTGGGGGGATTGGGCAAATGTAAATCAGGCCATTCCTCAAATTTTCTCATAGCAAACTTGGAGTCAGCTTTCTCGACATTACTAAATCTTTTAATGCTTCTGAAGGGCTCTCCAGCATCACATACCTCTGTAGTCTTTTACTTTTTTACCATTCCCTCACTATGGGTATTTCCTTGGATTGCCATAACAAAGTACCAACTAGGTAGCTGAAAACATCAGAAACCCCCAAGGGAGAATTCTCCCTTGTCCCTTCCAGCTTCTGATATCCCCCAGATTTTCTTGGCTTATTGATGCATCACTCCACTATCTGCCTCCTTCCTCACATGGTGTTCTCCCTATGTCAGCATCTACACACAACTGTCCTCCTTCTATGCCTCTGTCTTTGTTGTAAGGAGACCAGTCAAACCAGATTAAAGATGTGCCCCTTTCCAGTGTCACCTCATTTTAACTAGTTACACCTGCAATGGTCCTATTTTCAAATAAGGTCACATTCTGAGGTACTGTGCCTTAGGACTTCTACATATCCTTTTGAAGGGATGTATTTCAACCCTTGACAATCATTTTTGTTTTCTTACACTTTAAAAAATATTTTTCACTCTAGATTTAGTTTAGTTTTAGAAAAAAGCAGAAACCTTGCATGATTCAGAAGTTTTATATACCCTTTTGATGGTTTAGTTGAATAATAGTAGTACACTTTCAAACTCTGAGCCCCTGAACTGAAAACATACCACTTTTTATTGAATTCCAATCTCCTAAATCACTATTCTTCTCTAGTGCCTGCTGTTACATCAGCTCCCAAGATATTACTAGTTATACCTAATTGTTATGGGCAATTGGATACCACTTAATTGATATTGATCTATACTCAAATGTCACTAGGAAGCCAATTAACAGTACAGTGAATGACAAAGGATTTCTTTAAATGTATTCAATCATTATTTTTTTCCAAAAAATGTTTGAAATAGCCATAATGTATCATAGAATCCCAGGTTTCAGAAGAAAGGTTCTTTTTGTAATAATGTAATAAAATTTTCTCAGACAATTAATTATTGACTTACATGCCATTCATACATTCCTATCATGCTCCTCTCAGTCTAGTTATGAGAGCTGTTCTTTGAGTGACATATAATGTATTCATGAGAAACGAATAGTGCTGAAGTACTCACATTATGAAGAGGACTTACTATCAAAGATAGGCTTAGTTATAGAAGAGATATTTAAGCACGTCATGAATATAACTGCTACTAAGGATTGTCCACCTCCTCAATTGCTTTATTCTGAAGTGCATCACCATATTAATCAAACACATTCTGAATATTGATATTACAAAGGGAATAGTGTTTCAAAATAAAAGCCTACCACAGTCATGAATGAACATCCTGTCTAAAGTGCCACTCAAGTGAATTAGTTCAGGGATGCAGGGCTGTAGTTGAACAACAGATTACAGCTGACCCATCACCTGCTAAACAGATGGCATTTGGGAAGTAACTTCACATTTATTATGAAGTTTAGATATTTATACAAGATAAAACTGCCTAGGACATTGCCTACATGAAGTGGATGTTCATTAAGAGTTATCACTTTTGATCCTTGGGAGGAGTTGCTTTTGCAAAATCATCCATGGCAGCAGTAGAAACAATTTTCTTTGGTGTTGTTTATACTGAGCAGTTTTTTCTGGTGAAATGCTATTTTGGTTAAAAGAAGAAATGGCCCACCATGAGCTCAACAGCAACTGGCCACAGTGATCACTCATGTCATGCAGAAGTTAAAAGTCTAAGTGCCCTTGAAGGGAGGAGCCAAGATGGCGGTCTGTAGCCAGCTTTCCGCAGAGGTTCCTGTCCAGAAGGAGAGTTAAAGAACAGAAACTAGCAAGAAAACTGATGGTTTGGATCTGAGCCAAAAGAAAAGGTCAAAGAATGCACATCAACCCTGCTGGGGTGACCTGAAACCCTGAGGACACAAACAAAAAGGTCTGGAGGCCTGTCCCCCACAGAGTCCAGATTCTTGGAGATTTTCTCGAGGGGCATGGATTGTTGCTGATCTGTGCTGATTTTCCAGCTCGGGAGTGGTGAGAGGAAAGAGAGCCGAGAGGAGGCCCAGTTGGAAAGAAGGTCCCCTGAGGCAGGAAACAGCAACTGCAGCTGCGGGAACAATAGCAGGAGGGCTTGCACCGCTGGGGATGTTTTGAGGAGACACTTCCAGTCTTCTGGGTGGCCATGGGAAGAGGGCGGCTACTCCAGTGGTAGCCACCGGCAGAGTGGACTGGCAACCAAGGCACGTGAAGGACATGCCTGAGGCGGTACCGGCTGGGATAGAGCACAGGGATTAGAATATGCGCAGAGTCAGCTGACAACCAGGGAAGAGGCTGCTTTCCTTACCTTCAGAATCACTAGGCTCTCAGGGGACAAAAGATGAGACAAAGAGCTGGAACTCACAGACTGAGTCAGACCTATTTGCAGTCTGATCAGGGAAAATAGCCTTGACAGAAATAAATTCTGCGAACTTGTTCTGTTCCAGCAGTAACATTATTCAGGGACAGGGCTGGAATTGAGTGAATAGCCTCAGCCCCTATCAAGTACCCAGGTTGTCAGGCCTCACCTCCCCTCTGCCAAACAGTGGCAGGGAGTAGTGGACTGGTTGAGGAACCACAGACCTCACTGTGACCCAGGCAGGTACAAACCTCTGGAGCATCTGCTTATTGAAGGAAACTGGATCACAACTGTTACCACTGACTGGGTTTGACAGAGGGGCAAGGTGGGGAAGGAGGTATCAACCTTCCAAACTAATCTACTTGTTGGGGGGGGTCCTCCTGAGTTCACAGAGCACCGGACCGAGTTATACTAGTCAGATCCCTGCTATCAGATCCCTGCTATCCAGTTGCCAGAGACTTTTTAACCCTTCCATTTGAGATTGGTGCTGGCTGGGATAATTGATTGGGACCTCTTCAACTGGGCCAATCACCCAAGAACTTTCCCAAGTGGTACCCTGGGTGTGTGGTAGTGGGAAGGTTTGATTTTGCATTCCCAATTGTTGCCTGTAGAGGGCACGGTGACATAACTGCTGGTATTTCTTCACAGCTCAGATTTCAATCCAGAGTAACAGATTCTCTATGGTAAGATAAAGACTAGCTGAAAATAAAACAGAACCACTTAACCCCCACCACACCAAGAAGGTTCCCAGTTTCTCAAGCAGTAGCACTCTACAGGTCCTTGGCAAAACTCTAGGGCAAAAGATACAGACACCAGTCCCAGCTTTCAAGCAAAGGACTGGTTAATCACTACTCCTAGAACTCCCAGCCCAAATTGTCCTTATCTACTCATCCAGCCAAACAGTGTAAAATTAATCATGGGGCAGAATCAACAAAAAAGCTCTGGAAACATGAACAACCAGAGTAGGTCAACCCCCCCCCCACCCCAAGGAACAATTTGGCAGACACAAGTGAGGATTCTCTGCATAAACAGATGGCTGAGATGACAGAAATCGAATTCAGAATTTGGATTGCAAACAAGATTAATAAAATAGAGGAAAAGTTGGATTTAGAAATTCAGGGTGCAATTCAAAAATTGTCTCAAGAAGTCAAGGAATTCAAAGTCCAAATGACCAAAGATTTGGATGCATTGAGACAAGAAGTTGCAGCCCTAAAAGATCTGAGAAAGAAAGTAGAATCCCTCAGCAACAGAATGGAGCAAGCAGAAGAAATGATTTCTGACATGGAAGAAAAAGCTTCCGACGCTCCCAACCCGACAAAGAGGTAGAGAAATGGAAGGCAAAAACAGATCATTCTCTCAGACAGCTCTGGGATAACTCTAAGAAAACCAACATTCGCCTTACAGGGATACCTGAAAACAATGAAGTGGCATCACAAGGCACAGAATCCCTTCTCTATGAGATTATAAAAGAGAATTTTCCGGACATGTCAAGAGATTCTAAAATTCAGAAAGCAGACAGTTTCAGAACGCCAGAATGACCCAATCTAAATAAAACATCCCCCAGGCACTTCATAATTAAGTTCACTAAAGTTAATATGAAGGAGAAAATTTTGAAAGCAACCAGACGCAAGAAATCTATAACCTACAAGGAGAAGAATATTAGAGTAACTGCAGATTTCTCTGATCAAACTTTTCAAGCGAGAAGAGAATGATCATCGGCCTTTCATCTCCTAAAACAAAATAACTTTCAACTCAGGATCTTGTATCCAGGTAAACTGACTTTCATTTATGATGGAGAAATTAAATACTTTAATGACATCCACATGTTGAAGAAATTTGCCATAACTAAACCAGCTCTCCAGGATATTAATGACCAGCGTAATCCCCCAATGCAAAAGTAAACTCATCCAGAAACTTTTTATCAAAGTCCAACTCACACAGTGACAAAAGGATTAAAATGTCCACTAGATTTTCTCAAGATTTATCATTGTATTCAATTAATGTGAATGGTTTAAATTGTCCTCTAAAGAGGTATAGGTTGGTTGACTGGATACAAAAACTCAGGCCAGATATCTGCTGCAGACAGGAGTCTCACCTTACCTTAAAAGATAAATAAAGACTCAAGGTGAAGGGATGGTCATCTATATTCCAGGCAAATGGAAAACAGAAAAAAGCAGGCATTGCAATATTATTTGCAGATACAATAGGCTTTAAACCGACCAAAATAAGGAAGGATAAAGACAGACATTTCTTATTTGTTAAAGGTAATACTCAATACAATGAGATTTCAATTATTAATATTTATGCACCCAACCAGAATGCACCTCAATTAATAAGAAAAACTCTAATAGACATGAGTAACTTGATTTCCTCCAGCTCCATAGTAGTTGGAGATTTTAATACTCCTTTACAGTGTTGGATAGATCCTCCAAAAAGAAGCTAAGTAAAGAAATTTTAGATTTAAACTTAGCCATTCAACATCTGTAATTAACAGACATCTACAGAACATTTTATCCTAATAAAATTGAATACACATTCTTCTCATCAGCCCATGGAACATACTCCAAAATTGATCACATCTTAGATCAAAAATCTAACCTCAGCAAATTTAAAAGAATAGAAATTATTCCTTGCATCTTCTCAGACCACCATGGAATAAAAGTTGTACTCAACAATAACAGGAATTTGTATAAACAAACAAAAACATGGAAGCTAAATAACCTTATGCTGGAAGACAGATGGGTCATAGATGAGATGAAGGAAATCACTAAAATTTTGGAACAAAACGACAATGAAGACACAAATTATCAAAACCTCTGGATACTGCAAAGGCAGTTCTAAGAGGGAAATTTGTAGCACTGCAAGCCTTCCTCAAGGGAACGGAAAGAGAGGAAGTTAACAACTTAATGGGACATCTCAAGCAACTGGAAAAGGAAGAACATTCCAACCCCAAACCTAGCAGGAGAAGAGAAATAACCAAAATCAGGGCAGAATTAAATGAAATTGAAAACAAAAGAATTATACAACAGATCAATAAACCAAAAAGGTGGTTCTTTGAAAAGGTCAATAAAATAGATAAACCTTTGGCTACTCTAATCATGTAAAAAAGAGTAAAATCTCTAATTTCATCAATCAGAAATGGTAAAGACGAAATAACAACAGATCCCTCAGAAATTGAAAAAATCCTTAACGAATATTATAAGAAACTTTACTCTCAGAAATATGAAAATCTGAAGGAAAGTGACCAATGTTTGGAGGTATGCCACCTTCCTAGACTCAGCCAGAATGAAGTGGAAATGTTGAACAGGCCAATATCAAGTTCTGAAATAGCATCAACTATACAAAATCTCCCTAAAAAGAAAAGCTTGGGACCAGATGGCTTCACGTCAAAATTCTACCAAATCTTTCAAAATGAACTAGTACCTATATTATTCAACGTTCTCCAAAATATAGAAAAAGATGGAATACTACCCAAAACATTCTATGAAGCAAATACCACCTTGATCTCTAAACCAGGAAAAGATCCAACAAGAAAAGAAAACTACAGACCAATATCACTAATGAATATTGATGTGAAAAATATTCAATAAGATCCTAACAAACAGGATCCAGCAACACATCAAACAAATTATACAACATGACCAAGTGGGCTTTATCCCAGGATCCCAAGGCTGGTTCAATATACATAAATCCATAAATGTAATTCAGCACATAAACAAATTAAAAAAAAAAAAGAGCATATGATTCTCTCAATTGATGCAGAAAAAGCTTTTGATAATATCCAGCATCCCTTCATGATTAGAACACTTAAGAAAATAGCATGGAAGGAACATTTCTTAAACTAATGGAGGTCATCTACAGCAAACCCACAGCCAATATCATTTTGAATGGAGTTAAATTGAAATAATTTCCACTTAGATCAGGAACCAGGCAAGGTTGCCCACTGTTTCCATTGCTCTTCAACATTGTAATGGAAGTTCAAGCCATTGTAATTAGGGAACAAAAGGCAATCAAGAGTATTCACATAGGATCAGAAGAGATTAAACTTTCAC
>CAUYON010072833.1:0-35430 GCA_963573935.1 Arctocebus calabarensis | reverse complement strand
ACAAGAAACTTTACTCTCAGAAATATGAAAAGCTGAAGGAAATCGACTAATACTTGGAAGAATGCTACCTACCAAGATTAGCCAGAATTTAGTGGAAATCTTGAAAAGGCCTATATCAAGTTCTGAAATAGCATCAACTATAGAAAATCTCCCTAAAAAGAAAAGCGTGGGACCAGATGGCTTCACGTCAGAATTCTACCAAACCTTTGAAGAAGAACTAGTACCTATATTACTAAACCTCTTCCAAAATATAGAAAAAGAAGAACAGAATAGAGAACCAAGAGATGAATCCAGCTACTTACTGTTACTTGATCTTTGACAAGCCAATTAAAAACATTCAGTGGGGAAAAGACTCCCTATTTAACAAATGGTGCTGGGTGAACTGGCTGGCGACCTGCAGAAGACTGAAACTGGACCCACATCTCTCACCATTAACTAAGATAGACTCTCACTGGATTAAAAGTTTAAACTTAAGACATGAAACTATAAAAATTCTAGAAGAAAGTGTAGGGAAAACTCCTGAAGGAATCGGCTTGGGTGAATATTTTAAGCAGAGGACTCCCTAGGCAATTGAAACAATATCTAAGATACACTTCTGGGACCTGACCAAACTACAAAGCTTCTGTACAGCCAAGAACATAGTAAGTATAGCAGCAGACAGCCCTCAGAATGGGAGAAAATATTTGCAGGGTATGCCTCTGACAAAGGTTTAATAACCGGAATCCACAGAGAACTCAAATGAATTAGTAAAAAAAGAACAAGTGATCCCATTTCAGGATGATCAAAGGACTTGAAGAGAAACTTTTCTAAAGAAGACAGGTGAATGGCCTACAGACATATGAAAAAATGCTCACCATCTTTAATCATCAGACAAATGGAAATCAAAATTGCTTTGAGATATCACCTAACTCCAGTAAGATTAGCCCACATGACAAAATCCCAAACCAGAGATGTTGGCGTGGATGTGGAGAAAAGGGAACACGTCTACACTGCTGGTGGGAATGCACACAAATCCTTTTGCAAGGATGTTTGGAGAAAACTTAGAGACTAAAAATTGACCTGCCATTCGATCCTATAATTCCTCTACCTGGTATATACCCAAAGACCAAAAATCATATTATAAGAAAGACATCTGTACCAGAATGTTCATTGCAGCCCAATTCATCATTGCTAAGTCATGGAAGAAGCCCAAGTGCCCATCAACCCACAGATGGATTAATAAATTATGGTACATGTATACCATGAAATACTATGAAGCCTTAAAGAAAGATGGAGACTTTACCCCTTTCATGTTTACAGGGATGGAGCTGGAACATATTCTTCTTAGCAAAGTATCTCAAGAATGGAAGAAAAAGTATCCAATGTACTCAGCCCTACTATGAAGCTAATTTATAGCTTTCATATGAAGGCTATAACCCAACTATAGCACAAGAATATGGGAAAGGAGAAAGGGAGGGGAGGGAAGAGGGGAGTTTGGGTTGGAGGGAGGGTAATAGGTGGGGCCACACCTATGGTGCATCTTAGAAGGCAGAATACAAATGTCTTCATACAATAACTAAAATAATACCATGAAGGAATGTTAACCAGTTTGATGAAAACGTTTCAGATTGTATATGAAACCAGCACATTGAACCCCTTGATTGCACTAATGTACGCAGCTATGATTTAATAAAAAAAATAAAATAAAATAAAAACTGTGGGTAAGGAAGGCAATAATGTTGCATGGGAGTGGTTTGGGGAGGAGCTTCACATAATGGCTATTAGATCTTCAGCATGATGCCTGCTAAATAGCTCACACGCCATGTTTGTTACTTGCACTTTGCAAAATATCTTCTTCCTAGAAATGTAGAACAGCAAAATAGAAAAACCTGCCATCAGTTTTATTCCAAATCATTTCTCAGCATATTTTAGAACAGAGGTCAGCAAGCAATCACCAGGGTCCAGACCTGGCCTGCCACCTGTTTTTGTAACAGTCTTCAAATTAAAAGTGATTTTTAAAATTAATTATTTTTTTTTTTGAGACAGTCTCACTATGTCACCCTGGGTAGAGTGCTATGGCATCACAGCTCACAGCAACCTCAAACTCTTGGGCTTAAGCAATTGTCTTACCTCAACCTCCCAAGTAGCTGGGACTACAGGCACCCACCACAACACCTGGCTATTTTTTGGTTGCAGTTGTCACTGTTGTTTAGCAGGCCCAGGCCAGGCTCTAACTCACCAACTTCAGTGTATATGGCTGGTACCCTATTCACTGAGCTAAGGGCACCAAGCCTAAAAGTGATTTTTTAAAAAAATCAAAACAAGAATAACATTTTGACAGACTAATATTATATACAATTCAAATTTTTCAGCCTCCATAAATATTTGAAATATTTACTATTTCTATTTGGTCCTTTCCTTTTGGAAAAGAACTTTGCCAACACCTATTATAAGGGACCAATTTCATCACCTCAAGTGAGTTGATGATCCAGAACTGTAACATTATTCTTGTCCCAGATAACCTGAGATTACTAACCAGCCATAGGTTTGAGGTCAGGATATGGACCTTGGGTTGCAGACATCAGGGTGGTTCTGCCTAGCACACAGGTACCCCTCAAGCGGAGAATTAAAATGGCAATTTTTCCTCCTGGGATTAAGTTACTGTCTTGTGGAATTATTTTCATCACTTGATTTAAACAGAGGGCTGCAGCTAAACTTCTGCTTTTCCTTTGCTCTCAAGAAATTTTAACATCTCAACTGATGCAAAAGACAATTTAATACTATCTCTTTGGATCCTGAATAATTCTTTATACCTTTGTCTTCTTCAAAGAGGATTCAGGAGATGCTTCAATCAGCATTTAGTAATAGCCAATCTTTCCTATTAGCAATCACCAGATTTATGGAGCAGGCAAGTTTTAAGATGAAGAGATTAATTCACTGGGAATTTAATGAAGCTTAAACTTTTGGCTACTCCCTGGATAGTGGAATTAGGAATATATTTAGCATGGATTAAATGGGATTATTTTTATATGACTCAAAATCCATTGGTCCATAGTTACACTACAGACAGAAGATTCTTCCTATCATCATATATGTACACATATAATTAATTATAAGCAAAATATGTTTCTATTGCCATCCATTCAATACCTACTTTTTTTTTTCCTTTTTTTTTTTTTTTTTTTTAGATCAGAGTCTCACTATGTCGCCCTGGGTAGAGTCCTGTGGTGTAACAGCTCACAGTAACCTCAAGCTCTTGGGTTTTAGCGATTCTCGTGCCTCAGTCTCCCAAGTAGGTGGGACTACAGGCGCCCGCCACAACACTCGGCGATTTTTTTGTTGTAGTTGTGATTATTGCTCGGCAGGCCTGGACCGTGTTCGAAACCACCAGCCCCTATGTATGTGGCTGGTGCCCTAGCCACTGAGCTACAGACACTGAGCCTGCAAGGAATATTTTTGATAGTGAAGCACAATTTTTGGTGAAAAAATTGTGAGAGCACAATTATAAATGCACCATATTTTTATGAAAATCATGTTAAATAAAATTTCAATGTTTTTAGAGCATAAGCCTGTAACCCTATATAAGCAATGAATATATCCATACGAGAGGTCATGTTTTATGCACCCCCAAAATGTATAGTATCAAACCTTAGGGTGTACCTAGCATATCTTGGCCAGATCAGATCTGGTGATTCCAGTCAAAATGGGCTTTTTATTATATATTGACAAATTAGAGTTCTATATGTTTATGGAATATAAAGTGATATTATGATCTTTGAACACATGTGGAATGATTAAATCAAGAGAGTTAATCTATCCAAATATTTGACATTTTTTATGATGAGAAAATTTACAATTTGCTATCTTAAGTGATACCACGAATATGCAATATTCAATTATTGGCTGAATCCACTATGCTGTACAATAGATCTCAAAAAAATTAAACTCATCCCTGCTACCCTGCTATCTAACTGAAGCTGTATATCCTTTCGTCATCTTCTCCTGATTCTCCTCACCCCCCAGTCTCTGGTAACTACACCCCACTCTCTGCTTCTATGTTCAATCGCTTTAGATTCCAAATATAAGCGAAAACATGTGATATTTGTCTTTCTGGTTTCAGCTTATTTCACTTAGCAAAATGTTCTCCAACCCCCTGATTCCTGTTGCAAATGACAGAATTTCTTCCTTTTCTAAAGCATTAGAGTATGCCATCATGTATAGACACCACATTTTCTTCACCCCTTCATCTGCTGATGGACACCTAGGTTGAGTCCATGACTTGCTGTTCTGAATAGTGCTGCACTGAACATTAGTACCGACATCTCTTGGAAAAACTAATTTCAAGTTTTTGGGTAAATACCCAGAAGTGGTATTGCTGTATCATATGATAATTCTATGTCTAGTTTGTTGAGAAAACTCCATATATTTTTTTCCATAATGGCTGTACTAATTTACATTCCCCCCAAAAGTGTTCAAGGGTTTCCTTTTCTCTACATCCTCCACAACACTTGTTATCTTTCATCTTTTTTCTGATAGCCATTCTAACAAGTGGTATCTCATTGTGGTTTTAATTTACATTTCCTTAATGATTAGTGATGTCATGTGTTTTCTCGTGTATCTGTTAGCCATTTATATGTCCTCGTTTGAGAAATGTCTATTAAGGTCCTTTGCCCATTTTTAAATCAGATTATTTGTTTTCTTTCTATAGGGTTGTTTGAGTTCCTCATATATTTTGGATATAAATCCCTCATTAGATGTATGACTTGTGAATATTTTCTCCCCATTTTTAGTTTGTTCCTTCACTCCGTTAATTGTTGAAGCCTTTTATTTTGATGTAATCCCATTTGTCTATTTTTGGTTCATTGCCTCCCTTTGGGGGTCAGCTTTAAAAACAATCATCGACCGGAGCAATGTAGTTTTTCTCCTTTTTTTTCTTCGAGTGGTTTGATAATTTTAGATTCTATGTTTAAATTTTTAATCCATTTTGAGTTGATGCCTCTAGCTTTGTTCTTTTTGCTCACAATTACTTGGGCTATTTGGAGCTTTTTGTGCGTATGTGACTCCATATGAATTTCAGAATTGTTCCTTCTATAACTATGAAAAATGGCACTGAGATTTCAATAGGAGTTGCATTGACTCTTGGATCACTTTGGATAGTATAGATAGTTTAACAATAATAATTCTGCCAATCCATGAACGTAGGATTATCTTTACATTTACTTTTGTGGGTACTTTAAATTCTTTCAACAATGTTTTATGGTTTTTTGGTGTACAAGTCTATCACTACCTTGGTTAAATTTATTTCTAAGTGTTTCTACTTTTTTGTAGCTATTATAAATAGGACTGTTCATTGATTTCATTTTCAGAAATCGTGTTGTTAGTATGAAGAAGTGCTACTGATTTTTGTGTGTCAATTTTTTATCCTGCAACTTTACTGAATTTGTTTTACAATTCTTACAGGTTTAGGGTATAGTCTATAGGGTTTTCTATATATAAGATCATGTCATCGGGAAACAATGACTGTTCCCCTTCTTTTTTTTTCCTATTTGGATGCTTTTAATTTCTTTCTCTTGCCTTATTGATCTGGCAAGGACTTTCAATACTGTGTGAAATAGGAGTTTTGAGAGTGGGCCTTTTTGCCTGGTTTGGTATCTTAGAAGAAAAATTTCCAGCTTTACATCATAGAATATAATGTTAGCTGTGGGTTTATACTGAGTTGAAGTACATTGCTTTCATACCTAGTTTGCCAAATATTTTTATCATGAAAGATATTTATCATTTGATATTGTCAAATGCATTTTGTTGCAGCTGATAAGATGATCAGAGGATTTTTTTCCATTGGTTATGTTAATGTGGTATCTCACATTTATTGATTTGTGGTTGTTGAACCATCCTCACACCCCAGGTATAAATCCCACTTGATCATGCTGAATGATCCTTTAATACATTGTTGAGTCTGCCAGTATTTTGTTAAGGATTTCTGTATCTGTGTTTATCAAGGATATTGGTCTATAGTTTTCTTTCCTTTTGATGTCCTTGTCTGGCTTCAACATGATAAGACTGGCCTTGCAAGAAGTTTAGAAGTATTCCTACCTCTTTCTTTAATATTATTTTTTGGAAAGTTTGTAGAGAAATATTAGTGTTAGTTTTTCTTTAAATTATTGGTAGAATTCAGGCATGAAGCTATCAGGTCTTGGGCTTTCCCTTTAAAGGGTATCTTAGTCTGTTTTGTGTTGATATAAGAAAAATCTTAAACTGAGTAATTTGTTAAAAAAAAAAAAAGATTTATTTAGCTCATGGTTATACAGGTGAGAAGTTCAAGGGTATGCCCAGGCTTCTGTGCTGCATCACAACATGATAGAGAAGGTCAAAGGAAAAGCAGACATGGAAGAGGGGGAAACCAAGGAGCATCGTGTCTTTATAACAACCCACTCTCACAGGAACTAATCCATTCCCCTGAGAACTAATCCAGTTTCACAAGAGAACTCACTGTCAAAAGAACAAACAAGGCCATTCATGATGGATTTGTTCCCATAACCTAAACAGCTCCCACTAGGTCCCACCTCCCAGCACTACACATTGGGAGTCAAATTTTAACATGAATTTTCTTGAGGACAAACTAACCATGTCCAAACCATAGGAGAATAGCGATTGCTCATTCAATTTCCTCATTCCATTGTTGGACTGTTCAGATTTTCTGTTTCTTCATGATTCAGTGTATGTGTCTAGGAATTTATCCATTTCCTGTAGATTATTTAAATTTTGGCAGGTAATTATGGTAATTGTTTCTTATGATTCTTTGTATTTCTATATTGTCACTTGTAATGTCTCCACTTTCTCTTCTGATTTTGTTTATTTGAGTCTTTTCTCTTTTTTCATGGTTAGCTAAAGGTTTGTTACTTTTATTTATCTTTTCAAAAAACAACTTTCAATATTCGTATTTTTTCCCTCGTCTCTATTTTAATTATTTATTTTCCAATCTTTATTCTTTCTTTCTTTCTGCTAGCATTGGGCTTAGTTTGTTGTTCTTTTATCATTTCTTTTAGGTGTAATATTAGGTTATTTATTTGCAATTTTCTTTTTTGATGTAAGCATTTATTGCTGTAAGTTTTCCTCTTATTACTGCTTTCACTGCATTCTACAAGTTTTGACATGTGCTTCCACTTTCATTTGTCTCAGGATAATTTTAATTTCTCTTAATTATCATTTACCTTACATTTTTTAGTAGCTTGTTATTGAATTTTCATGCATTTATGAATTTTTTGAAATTCCTCCTGTTATTAATTTCTAGTTTCATATCATTACGGTTGAAAAAGAAAATTAATATTAATTCAACATTCTTGAATTTGCTTAGACTTGTCTTGTGGCCTAACATATGATCTATCCAGGGGAATGATCCATGTGCTCTTGAAAAGAATGTACATTCTGTTATCCTTGTTGGGTGGAATGTTCAGTATATGTCTGTTAAGTCCATTTGATCTTAAAGAGTTGCTCAAATCTAATGTTTCCACATTAATTTTCCTTGTCTGAATGATCTACCCAAAGTGATATATTGAAGTCTCTTACTATTATTAGTTTTGCAATCTCCCTCCCTTCAGATCCTTTAATATTTACTTTATACATTTAGGTGTTTCATTATTAGGTCACATATATATTTACAATTATTATTTCAACTTGATGAATTGACCCTTTTTGTCTTACTTTCTCTCTTTTTTTACGCTTTTTTTTTTGTTTTTTGTTTTTGTTTTGAGACAGAGTCTAACTCTGTCACCCAAGCTAGAGTGCAGTGGTGTCATCATAGTTCACTGCAACCTCAAACTCCAGGGCTCCAACAATGAGAATCAGCCTCCCCAGTATCTGGTACTATCAGCACAGACAGGCTCTTGCTATCTCCATACTTGCCTCAAACTCCTGGCCTCAAGCAGTCCTCCTACCTCAGCCTCCCAAAGGGCTCACATTACTGGCATGAGCCCCCATCCCCAGCTCTTTTTACAGTTTTTTTACTTAAAGTTTATTTTGTCCAATGTAAGTATTGCTGCTACTTTTACTCTCTTTAGGTTTCCTTGTGTGTGGAATATCTTTTTCCATCCCCTCACTGTTAGTCTATGTATATCCTTAAAAATAAAGTCTCTTGTATGTGACAAATATTTGGGTCTTGTTTATTTTATTCATTTATTCATTATATGCTTTTTGATTATAGAATTTAATCCATGTACATTCAAGGTAATTATTACTAGGTAAGAACATATTAACACCATTTTGTTACTTGTTCTCTGCTTGTATTATAAATACTTTGTTTCTTTACTATTCTCTTGCTACCTTTATGGCTTGATGGTTTTCTATGGTGATATGTTTTAAATCTTTCCTAATTGTGTTTTGTGCATCTCTGTTAGACTTTTTTGTTTTTTGGCTACCATGAGGCTACATGGAATATCTTATAACAGTCTATTTCAAGTTCTTTTTTGCATGTAATAATTGTACACTTTTATTCCCACACACAGTTTATGTTTTTAATGTTTCAATTTGCATCATATATGTGTGTATATATATACATATATATATCTTTGATCATTTATTTTATGTACAGTTGTTATTTATAATTTGGTTCTTTAACCCTAATACTAGGGATAATATTACTTTATATACCACTATTACACTTCTAGAGTATTAGGATTATTGCACTAATAATCCTAATTATTACTTTTACCATTAGGTTTCTGTACTTTCATAAATTTTAAGTTATTAATTAGCAACCTTTTGTTTCCATTTAAATAACTCTCATTAGCAATTCCTATAGGGTAGGTACTATGTATAGTAGTGTTGAACTCCCTTAGCTTTTGTTTGGTAAATTTTTATTTCTTCCTCATTTCTGAAATAAAACTTTGCTAGATAAAGTAAACTTTTTATCCAATAATAAGCCATAACTATTCATGATAGAAACAATACAAATTGCAAACTAAGCTTTAGGTACTCTTTTGAATTACCAAAAAAATAGTCCTCATTTTCAGATGGTTATGTTGTTAATTCCATAATGGCATTTAGATATCACTACTATTCCTTGGCTTAGACTACATTTCCTCTGGATATATTTGCTTGTGATATGACCAACTCTATGTCCCTAATTTTCATACTTGTTTTATCAGCCTCTATGGTTGGAGTCTATGTGTTTTCTTGAATGTTTGAGACAGTTTCACTTTGAACTATGAATTTCTCAGAATCTGCTCACTGTGTTTACTGAGATAAATCCACAATCTTGGCTTCTGCAAAAACTGTCTGAATACCTGAAGTTGAGCTCTTGTAGATATCTGGTTTGTGATGACAAAGAAGATATTCTTAGATGTCTGGATAGTGATTCTATCTAGACTGTAACCCCCATAATCTGCCAAAGACCCAATTTGGACACATCATTTAGCACCTTCTTTTCACAGTGACTGGTTTGTTGACTTATTGATTCTTCATCAATTTCAGCTGCTGCTGACAACTGACCTTGTTATGTGGCTGGCTGTGTGGAATCTTGTTCCTTAAGCTCTAGTACTGATTCAGCACCGTCAGATTCTGTTCCAGTTCCTTCCTCAACCTGGGGCTGTGGCTACTCCTGCTTTTTAGCAGGGATGGTTTCTGTGGCTTCACTGGGCATTTTGTACAGGGAACATGATACCCAGGTGGCAGCAGAAAGAAATGGATAGCATATTCTTGGTTAGCAGAGGATTTTTTATTATAATTCAGTACTTTGAATATATAATCCTACCGTCTTCTGGACTGTAGGGGCTTCTCCTGAGAAGTTCAATGATAGTCATATTGGGACTCCTTTACATGTGATATATTTCTTATCTCTTGCTGTTCCCAGAACTTTTTTTATTTGTGTTTGATTTTCGATAATTTGATTATTATATGTCTTGTTGAACTCCTCTTTGGGTTTAATATAATTGGTGACTTCTGTGTTTCCTATACCTGGATGTTGGCTCCTATCCTCAGATCAGGGAAGTTTCATTCATTACTTTTAAATTCCTTCTGGCAAAAATAAATAATAAAAACAAATAAATCAACTCTTTCTGGCCCTTTTTCTCTTGCTTCTCCCTCTTATATGCCTGCTATAAATGAGTATGTTAAGTCTCTTGATGGTATGTCATAATTCCCATTGATTTTCTTCATTCTTTTCCTTTATTTTTATTTATTTATTTATTTATTTATTTATCTATTTATTTATTTATTTTGCTTCTCTGATTGGGCAATTTAAAATGTCCAGGTTTTGAGTTCACTGATTGTTTTTTCAACTTGACTGAGCTGGTTTTTGAAGACTTCTTTTGTATCTTTTAATTTCAGTTCAGTTCTTATATTCTTCATCTCTAAGATTCTTTTCTTTTTTATGTGTTGTTTTTCTGTTGCTTTGTCAAACATCTACTGTTGTTCACGTATTATTTTCCAAATTTTATTTGATCTTTGAATCTACATATCCTTGAAGTTTATTTAACTTTTTTAAGTGGATTATTCTGATTTTTCTGTCATTTCATAGATCTACCTTTCTGTAAGGTCCATTGCTGGAGCTTCTTGAGTTCTTATTGGTGGGAGGTGTGGTGATTTCCTGAGTCTTTATAATCCTTGTTTCCTTCTTAGTATTTATACACTTGTAGAGATAGCTACCTTTTCTGACTCTTACAAGAGTTTCTTGGCAGGGATAGCTCTTCACCAGATAGTCTAACCTATGGTTGTAGACGGACTAGCTGGTACTGACCCTGGGCAGAGAAACCTTGATTCAGGTTCTCTAGAAGGCTCTGCTGCTCCCTTTGCTCTGAATTCAGGCGCAGCAGCCAGCTAGGTTCTTCTATCCAGCAAGATCCCTGGTTGAGCTCTGCTATTTTGCCAAGCTGTTGGAAAGACACTGCAATTGTCTCTCACTCAGCTGGGCCACAAGGTTTATTCCCCAGCCAGAAGATACTGGGTTTTTTTTTGGGGGGGGGTGTTTTGTTTTGTTTTGTTTTAGTTTAGCAGTTGTACAGAATTACATGAGAGCTCCTGAGGTTAAGTGACCCAGATGGATAGACCAACTACCAAGTCAGTAGAAGTAGATAATTGAGATTTACTTTTCTCCTTGGGTAGGAGCACAGCGTACGGCCTGAGGTTGGGCCTGAAGTCTAACTGTCTAGGGATTCAACCTGGTAACACTTCCCACCTTTCCTGGGAGTGACCAGCACAGCTTTGCAGGAGAGTTGTGCTGTTAGCTAGTACCTCTGATGGAGCATTACTGCTGGCAGGTACACCGAGCTTTCACCAAAATCGATGTACCAGGGTCTGTGGGCTCTGCCTCCTCACTTTGTTTCTTCTACCTGACTCCAGGTGGTCTAGCTGCACAGTTTCCCTTACATTTCCATTCCTTGTGAGGTGAGAACAGAGTGGGCCTCCTGGAAAGCATCTCAGAATGCTAGGGAAGCTGGCCGTCCATCCCCCAGGACTCCCTGGGATCCTCTCTGTAGGATGGGCTGATTTGGGGAGTGGGGAACAATACAGTCAAATGAGACTTTCCCTTATGCTTTCAATGCAGATTGTTCTTCAGTTCTGTGAAACACACAGGTGATCCAGGCTTATTCTCTTATTTTGGGAAGAAGGTGTTTTTGTTAGGGATTAGTTCTAGTGATTAGATGCAGGGATATCCCAAATTTTTTTTTCCCTCTGCCACATTGGAAAGAATAAAAGTTGGAAGAATTGGAAGAATTCTTTATCGGAAGAATAAAAGTTGTCTGGGTCACACGGTAAATACACAAATACTAAGGAAAACTGGTTATCAAAAAAAAAAAAGGCTGTATTTTTAGTGATAACCAATACTACAGATAAACAAAAATAGTCCTCACAAAATCAGCATGTGACCTGGGGGCTGCAAGTAGGACACTCCTGTCTCTAGTTGATTTTTTTGTGGGACCTCCTATTCTGCCATCTTGCTGACAAGTTTGTAAAACTGCCACAAACTGCCACAAACTCAGTTACATGTCCTCAAGAAACCACCAAAATGCCTATATGTATTCATGGATAAGTCAGTGATTGCTGGGTCAGAGTAATATGATTACACAATTATGCACCTCAGTACAAACTAGCAGCAACTTTTAAATGCTTTGGATTACTTTTGTGCCTGTGTTAATTTAAAGAAGACCTTCCAAAATTATATGAACTCCAGGTCTCATAAGACCTAGACATGCCCTAAGCAGGCCTACTCACCTAACAGCCCATATGAAATAGGAGTTGCACAGATTGTCCACTCTCTTTATCCTTCTGTCTAAATAATAAAGAATCATACTCATTTAGGAAGAAAGAGGTGAGTGAGTAGAGTGTCATTACAGTGGTTCTCCTGTTCTCTACATGTCTGCTCCTTTTTCAGTCTGTCCAGATGCCAACTGATAAATTCTTTCCATTCTTCAAGTTTGGATTGCTAGCATAGGGTGTCTAACTCACCTTTTCATGCCAGGTCATAGTGCAGGCTATTGAATAGCCTAGGAGTTGCCACCCTTCTACTCCAGACAATGGCCGTTCTATCTGTGTGCCTCCCTAGTGTTCCTGGGAATCTCACTGATTAACTATAATTTATGAAACTAAAGAGGATTCATGGGCAGCGTTAGGCATCCTGCTAAAGTTAGATATCATGCAGTGGAGCCAATCTACACATCCCTATGTTTCTCCAGCACCTCCCACTCTCTAGGCACAGGCACGGAGAAGGCAAATTGGAGGACTGATCTAGGGTTGGGGTTTGGTGGTGAGGAGGAACAACATGCAATTAGACCATGAAACTATTGCAATGTTATCAACCACAATGTCCAGCTTGAGCAGAGAAAGAACGAATGCTAAGAGGAAACAAGAAGGCTAGAGAAAACAGAGATATATAGGAAGTAGATAATGAAATGATATTTAAAATTAGAAAGGTGAAAGCATGTCCAGGAGCCTAATGGTCCAAGGATGAGAAATTGAAATTTCAGATTTCAGAGGTGACATGAGGTGTTGTCCTTAAAGGGGAAGGCTGAAGTGGGATGAAGATTCACTCCATTGAATTGAGAGGATGAAAACTCATGGGTCAGGTCTGGACATTGGTCACTTCTAGGGTATTTCCTGCAGGGAAAGAGGTGCCCCATCCGAGTATGTGAGAGAAGGAGACTGCAAGGTCAGAACAGGATGGCAATGAATTAGGACAGGTGGTGTTATTTCCAAACAGCATTCTCTTTGGAGGAAGATGCTCTTCTGCAGGAAAGCTAAACAGTAGAAGTATTGAAGCAACAGTAGGAAGAGAAGAGAATGCCAGACGGGAGAACACTGGAGGAGAGGCTTTATCTCCCCTGAGATTTGAGTTATTCATCCAGAGGTGAGGTCTTGCTTTTGCTTTGGCAGCCTCCTGAAGAACCATTTGGATGTCTGGCAAAGAAATGAAAATCATGAATCAGCTATAACCATTTGGGAGTACAGTTCTCTCTGAAAATTTAATTTAGTCTTGGCAACAGCAAAGGAAGAGTTCACCTGTCATGGTGACCCCTGTCCTGCAAGTATTTGCCAGAGGGATTCTCCAAAGTGGCACTCAAGGTACTTTCTGAAAACCCTATGAGGATAAAGATGACATCTTGGAGACAGAGCTCCTCTCCCCCAGAGTCAGGGTGCCTGAGAAAAGCCACGTTTTCAGAGTAGACCCCAGGTAATTATACCAACTAATGGCTTCTTCATTCTATTTTTTTCTTGGGAAACACTAAACAACTTGGCAAGTGGCCACCATTGACTATGAAGTCCCAAAGGCCTTTGTCAAAGTAGTTTATCCTTTTAGAACAAAAAAAAAGGGATGTTTTTGCAATGGTGACTTTGGCTGCTCATCCATTAGCTGCTCTGTTTCTGCAATGGCCAAGCAGTGCAAGGTGCTTCCTTTGATCTATCGTGTGAGCAGGGAGAGGTCCTGAGCCTAACAGAGGTCTGACTAAAAGAACAGACTTCAAAGTGTGTGTCATTTTTAGAAATAATCACACTCTCCTGGATCTGCGTAGAGTTTTTAAATCACATGCCACAGCTGACAGAACGTTCCTCGTCATTCTTGTTTTTCTGTGTCCCATTATCCTTCTCATCTTCCCCCTTTGAAGTGTTTACACACAGTCTTAAAGTCTACATCTAAATTTTGAGGGGGATCCAGCCGTTGTTTACAACATACCTAACAACAGAGCAAGATCCTAAAAAAACAAATCAAAAATCAGAAAACAACAACATAACATATCATGGCGTGGTCTCGGTGCTTTCTCTGTAATTGCCTCCCACCTGCTCTCCATTACCCAATCTATCTCTTGTGGGGTCGTGCTGCTTCAGACATCCATCTCCAGCTTTAATGCAGATGGCGTAACTGATCCGACCACATGTGATGTGCTAAGTGATTTAGAAGACCACACTGTGCTTGTCAATTCATCTCTCAGTAAATGTGTTTGGACAAGTAACCCTTATCAAATTCCTTTCATAAGAATTATTCTTTACTGTTATAAAGACAGTGTTACTCTTTGTTGTTTTCAGCTGATTGTTCTGATTATTGTTTAATGGGGATGAGCATATGGTCACATTATGGATAATTTTACCTTAAAAAGCCACAGAATTATATTGGAAATTATAATCCCTAATTAAATGCATTGACATGCTTAATATATAAAATGAGTTGAATTAAGCCTTTTTAAATTGGAAAATTCATTTCGTGCAGGAATAGCAGTTGGAAACATAGACATTTATCTCCTCTAATGGACAACGATGGGTACAATTTTACTGATACAGCGGCAAGAACATTCTGTGCCTTTCATCCAGCTTTCTGCTGCTCCTCCTATGACCTCGAGGACTCACTCATGGAAGAGAAGAATTCAATTTCGTAAAAGGATATATTCTTGAGACATGAGTAGGAGGCCTGAATTAAATAAGCTAACATCTTAGATGCAATCCTCTGTCTTAAAAACATCAAAAATAAAAAAAATACCAACCACCACTGCTCAGCTTGCTCCCAGAGGAAGAAATCAAAGCACAGGTTGCCAAAAACAAAAACCAACCAAAAAAGCTTTGGGAGAGTGGCAGGTTGGGGACTAGAGAGAAAATTCTGGGTTTGAACACGACAGACGAATGGGAGATGGCAAAACTTACTCCTAGAGCCCAAGAACTAACGTCAGCTCCAAAGCATGGTGCTTTCTTATTCCCTGCTTATCTATTTTGTCTCGCTGACAAGGTAAACTCTGGGGTAGTTATGTCATTCTTGCAAAGTGAATCACCCACCCCAGGGTAAGTGCTCTTCCATGTACTGGAAATACAGCCGCAGACAATTTATGCAAAGCCCCTATCCTAGGACCTCCTAACTTCAGTTTGGTATTTGAACGAATATAAAGCACTATAAAATGTTCTTCTATTCTGAAAGCATTGGAGGGGTGACTTACCAATGAGCTGCCCATACCCTAAAATATGGAATAGCCTTCCAGCCTAAGGTGACTGCTTCAGTCATGGATGCACAGGGATGGGATAATCATTCTAGTGATGCCTCAGGGAATATGGTAGAAATCAGTAAAATTAATATCAAGGCCAACCTTGAGGAACATGGATTAAGTGTGCATAGTTGCTGATTGAGAGGGAAAGTGTGGAAAAGGAAGGTGAGGGGAAGTGGCCTTACTAGGGTAGAAGAGTAGGATTTTGAAGCTACAAGTCTCAGATCATTATGCACCAGCTCAATCATTCCTGAGCCCTGTGGGCTACTTTGTGTATTGGCATCCACCAGGGCTGTTCTGACAAAAGCACCAAAGAGTGGGTGCTTAAACAATAGACATCTATTTCCTGGGTAGTCCAAGGTCAAGGTGCCAGCAGATTTGGTATCTGAGGAGGGCTTTCTCCTGATTCATAGGTGGTATCTTCTTGCTGTGTCCTCATGTGGTGGAAGTTACATAAGAGTCCTCTGTGGCTTCATTTTTAAGGGCGCTAAGCCTCCCAAAGGCCCCACCTCTTAATACCATCACCCTGGGGGTTAGGATTTCACCACATGAATTTGAGGGGAGGTAGGGATACAAACCTTCGGTCCACTGCACTGGCTGCGTGTAGAGCAGAGAACCCAGGCAGAGCCAGGAGCTGCCTCCGGAGCAGCATCTTGTCTGAGAACAGCCCCTGGGAAGACTTTGAGCTCTCGGCCACCAGCACTTGCCGTGCATTGGGGTCAGACCTTCCTTCAGGGCTGGAAAGGGCGCAGCTCTTGATCAAAACCTAGAAAAACTAGGGCTTCAAGTGCCTGAGTGGACCGTGAAGGAGGGAGGTGACAGAGACATGGGGAACAAAGAATGAAGGTACAAGGAGAGGAAAGAAGACAAAATAAGCCAATGACTGGGTGTCTATGCATTTGATTTGACTTAGGAGGTTAGAAGGGCCTACATGGGAAGAATTGGACTCAACGCTCTCCTTTAAGGAAGTAGCAATGTCCAGTTTTCTTTTTCTTTTTTGTTTTTTTGAGACAGAGTCTCAGTTTGTTGCCCTCAGTAGAGTGCTGTAGCTCATAGCAACCTCCAGCTCTTGGGCTTAGGCGATTCTCTTGCCTCAGCCTCCCGAGTGGCTGGGACCACAGGCACCCACCACACGCCCAGCTATTTTTGTTGTTGTTGTTGCAGTTTGGCCAGGGCTGGGTTCAAACCCACCACCCTCTGTATACGGGGCTAGCACCCTACTCACTGAGCCACAGGCTCTACCCAGCAATGTCCAGTTTTCCTCACTGATGTGGACTCTGCTCTCCTCTCTGCCAGAGACTGCATCTCAGAGCAGTCTTTCCGCTCCTAGGGATCATCCTAAACCCTAATTTTCTGTCTCCAACTTGTAGAATTTACCCTAACAAACTCTCATCTGCGCATATCCTTCCATTCTGACAGCCATTGCTTGTCTCACATCTGGGCAATTGCTAGCAGTGTCCTAGCTGCTCGGCCTTCTTTTACAGTCTCTCTAAAGTCCCTCCTTCATAGCACAGACAGATTACCATCCCTAGCTGTCACTGAGATCATCAATGTATTTTCATCACCATCATTGTGGCTGGCAGTACTATGTGGCAGAAGCTATAGTGTACCCTTCGTGTACATAATCTCATGCACACACGCATACATTAGCATTACTACCATTTAACAGACAGTGAAACTGAGACTCAGATAGTCAAAGGTAACATAGGTGGTGAAAGACAAAATCGGTTTTCAGCCTTAATCTAACTCCAATGCTCATTTTAGCCACTTTTCCATTGTGCCTCCCATTTCTCTGTTTAAAAACTTAGTCTGTGAGGTAATGGAGAAGCACTAAGTATGTTTGAACATACTACTTTTTTACAAAAGAAGGCCTTCTTCCACATATTTCCACCTATATGTAGGTATAAATTCTCCCTAATTTCCATTTCCTCCATGAAAACGTTTCTATTTGATGAAACTATTTCAAATTGTATATGAAACCAGCACATTGTACTCCATGATTGCATTAATATACACAGCTATGATTTAATAAAAAATTAATCAATTAATTAATTAATTAATTAAAATAAAAGTCCTGCACCTTTCCTAGTTAAAAAAAAAAAACTTTTCTAATCACTAACTATGTTGAATACCTCTGCACCCATCCAGACAGTGTAACACTTCATTTTAAAGAATGATTATACAGAAGCAGGATGGTTCAAGAGAGAATACAGGTCCCTAATAACCTCTTTTATTTAAAATAGTCTTACAGAAAACTTGGAAGTATAATATTAAGAATGTTTTTTCTGAACCACTTAAAAGTAGGCTGCTCCTTCCCACTGAATTCTTCAGAGTTTATTTCTTTCAAAGGCATTCTCCCAATAAGAGCAAAAGGCTCTTCAAAGTCAGAAATTAACATCGATACGTTCCTTAATCCTCAGACCCCACTCAACATTCACCAGCTCTCCCAAGAATGGCCATAGTGCTGCGTCCAGTACAGAAATCACGTGATTGGATTAAGTTGTCATATTTCTTTAGTTTCTCTCGTCTTTCCTTGACTTTCATGACCTTGATACTTTTGAAGATTTCGTGCTAGCTATTTTCCCAGTCTGGGTTTGTCTGACATTTCCTCGTGACTAGAATCTGGTTATGCTTCTTTGGCAGGAACATCAGAGAATCACACAACCTTCTCAGCGCATCCTGTCAAGTGGTGCAAGAGCCAAAGTGTCCCATCACTGATAAGCCTCAGTGTGATTACTTGAAAAGGTGTCTGCCGAGACAAGCTTCTCTATTTTTTCTTTAAGTACTTTGGGAAGAGATGCTTTGAAACTATATATTGTCCCATTCTGCATCTGTAATCTCAGCAGTGCCTGGTGGAGTTCCTGGCATCTAGTTTTTTAGCTAAATTAATGGAGAGCTGTAAATCACTAAGATAAGAAATTTTGGAGTTTGTTCTACAAGCAATTTGTAGTGATGATAAATTTGAGGGTATTATAGAGACAACGAAAGTGTTGTAATAGAGTGATTAATTGGATGGCGCCATATGAGATAAATTAGAACAGGAATTAAAAGTGGAGATTTGGAAGTTGAATCTTCACATGGTTAACTAGACAGACTATTCCACATTTACATATTTATACTGTGATTTCAAATCTTGAGGGTATGGTGTGCCAAGCTCCATTCACACTTCCAATGAGAAGGATTTATTTTAAAATGTAGGTGGGTAAATGATTTGGATCAAGAATGGAGAAATAGAGAAAGGGGCTAATCAGGGGAAACTTAAAGATAACACGTACCAGGTGGAAAAGGGGCTCCGAAAGGAAAGTGGGAAGCAGTCTAGTGACCCATTTCCATTTGTCTCAGCCCCTAATGTCAACTGGTTTCCTGTTTAGGATATGAATGTCCACCTTAGAAAGTCAGGAATAGTTGAAAAAGCAGCAAACCTCAACTTCCTCCCATTCAAGCCCCCTTCTCCCCTTTTCCAGCCTCTGCTAGTGGAGAATGAGAATGAGTGGTTCCAGAGCCCCTCATTCTTGTGCCTCTTCTCTCCATCTTCTCTCCATGGCCCCTATTAACAAGGTTTTTTGCATTATACAAAGACTTTTCATATCGCAGGGCCCATTGCTCTGTGCCCCCATGGACATCAAAGGCCTTGCCGAGCGCAGATAACTCATCTCCAGCTTTGGAAAGCTTTGTATTTCTCCCTAGCACATGTTGTACTAAAGGATAAGAAGTCTGTGAAATACAATTTTACGAAAATGCTCCTTTGTCCCACTGAGGAAGACTATATATCAGATTAACTGT
The DNA here is from genome assembly GCA_963573935.1 of Arctocebus calabarensis. Taxonomy (NCBI): domain Eukaryota; kingdom Metazoa; phylum Chordata; class Mammalia; order Primates; family Lorisidae; genus Arctocebus; species Arctocebus calabarensis. The sequence goes on along the minus strand of CAUYON010072833.1, from coordinate 16,213 downwards.
GTTCAGTGTCATAAAGACAGTGTCTAGCAAAGCAGACAAAGCCTATTTTTTTTTTTTAGAAAAGCAGTGTTCCTTTGGTAATTACAATGTTCTCTCCATTTCATTGCTCTGTGGTTTACAACCACAGCCCTGCCAAAAGCAGATCTGGGAAACAGGATTTGTTTTTCTGTTCAACTCATCAACGATAAGAAAGCCCCTGTGTAGGATCCCATGTTTATGAAGCCACAAATGTCCCTTTTTGCTGCCTTCTCTGAATCGCTTAGAGGATGTGCCTGCAGGGTGCTGTAATATAGATGAAATTTATACTAAAGTTTGTCAAGGTCTTCAAAGGACAAACAGAATAGAATAAGTAAGCAAGTTCTTTTATATCTGCACATGTGCAAAACTCAAGTGGGCTTGGGACATTGACAAGAGACAAAGTTGGGTCTCCTTTTCCTAAAATATCGAAGTCCTCTACCTCATAAGGGGAGAATAGAGGATATCATGGCCATGGGGCAGTGCGAGGGTTAGCAGGCAGGCAGCATTACTGTCCTGAGACTGATGTCCCAGATACAACTTGTCTTAGTCTATTCATTCACCTGTTTTCCTAGGGTGTGTGTCAGGGGGTTGGGGGGAAGGAGTGACAAATGCTTTCAGTGGGAATAGTATAAGACCTGGATAATATGTTGGTTGGAAAATTATTCCCTGAACAATCTAGACAAAATTTCATATTGATTTCATTAGGACACAGGTACATAAATATTAAATGGTTCAGAAACAAATATCATTGATGGCATTGCTATGGTAAACAAGAATGTATCAACATATGGGATGAAGAGAAATTTTAGCTGACTCTTATGAGATCCAGCACCCCAAAAGTCAGAATGTTATTGAACCCATCCCTAAACACTCCTTCCATGGCACTGTGATAGTCAACCGTCTGACTCACCTGTGCCCCAGAAACATTTTGAAAAGCAACGTGAGTCAACATTACGATGGTAAAACTTCTCAGGGAGATATAATTTGACAGGGCTTTGTTAAAGGATGATTTCATCAGTTTCCCTGACTCTTGCACTTTGCCATAAATTGATGATTATTCAACAAGATTGTACCATTTTTCTCTTATGTTGCATTCAGGTCTTATTTATAGGTACCTTCAGGCTTATGATAGAGTGAGGCCAGATGGGATGAACTGCCATAAGACAGCAAGATTTGTGTTGTGCATTTGCCTAGATCAAACACACCAGTGAGCTGTTTGCAATAGCTCTTCTTCAGTCAGACAGTGTCTTGCATCAAAACGATGCTTAACCCTCCCGCTGCCAAACTCTTTTTCCCAGATGAAACATGAATGGTCCATGCAATGAAAATAGTCACCTGGGTACGATGGCTCACGCCTATAATCCTAGCCCCTAGGAGACTGAGGCAGGTGGACCACCTGAGCTCAGGAGTTCAAGACCAGTCTGAGCAAGAGCGAGACCTCTGTCTCAGCAAATGGAAAAACTAGCCAGGCATTATGGCAGGCACCTGTAGTCCCAGCTACTGGGAAGCTGAGGCAAGAGAATCTCTGAGCCTCTTAAGTCTGAGGTTGCTGTCAGTTGTAAGGTCATAGCACTCTACCCTAGGTGAGGGGAGGGAAAGAGAAGGAAGGAGAGAGGAGGAGAGGAGAGGAGAGGAGACGAGTGGCCTACTCCGTGGTCCTGAGTAGGCTTAGGACAATGGAAGTTACATATTTAGCTAATTTGAGTTTCTGGTTTCCGTTGTAGGAAAAGTAGTATCAATTTGCATTAATTTGTATATTTCAGACAGTGCTGAAAGCTAAATTCATCATTTGTTCAATAAATACTTAAATGCTTAAAGGGGTAGGGGAATAAACAAGATTGATAAGGTAGAAACCCTCACAGAGTTATACTCTATTCTGATCTAGTCTGGTCACGAAGAAAAGCATCAAATGGAAAAGTAATCAAAGCAGTAACAGGTGTGGTAAATGCTGTGAAAGAGATCAGTAAGATTATATAGAGAGAATGGAGTTCTTTGGATGTTCAGAAGAGATCTGTCTTTAAAAAAGTGATACAGGGCGGCGCCTGTGGCTCAATGGGGTGGAGCGCCGGCCCCATATGCCGGAGATGGGGAGGTGGCAGGTTCAAACCCAGCCCTGGCCAAAAAAAAAAAAAAAAAAAACCACACACACACACACAAAGTGATACTACAACAACAACAAAAGTGATATCAGGGTAAGGATACAAGGTAACAAAGTAGCCATGCAAAGGTCTCAAGAGAGAACATTCTAGCAAAAATCATAGCAAGTGCAAGTATCATATTTTCCTAGCGGGGCTCAGCTGTGTGGTGAACAGGAATAAAGCCAGTCTGGCTGGACTGGAATAAACAGAAAGGCGAGCAGTAAGGCGTGAGAGCTGAGAGATGCTCAGAGCTGTGCAGGCAGACCTGTGCAGGGCCTTGCACAACATGATAAAAACGTAGCGTTTTGTTCCAAGGGCAACAGAAAGCCATTAGAACCCTTATTTTTAAGCAGAGGGCTGATGTGATCTAAACACTCTTGCTTCTAGGGATGGGCAGTCTCAGCCATAACACAAAACCAGTGTTGAAAGTGGTCTACCCCAAGGCTTAGTAACTTTGACTAGTAGCCGACATTCTCCTGAAAATTTAGTACAGTGTTTAGCATCTATGCCGTACTTAACACTGGGCTCATGAATAAAGAGAATAGATTAAGATTATTAAAATCTAGAAGCTTGCAGGAAGACTCCCATAAAGCCAGAATTTCTTCACCCTCTGAGGGTGGAAGGCATGCTAGCCAGATGGTACTGGGCCCTCTCTAAAGTTGCACGATGCTGCTGGTTCTGAGAGGGTAGAAAAAACTGCACAATGAATCCAACTGACTGCTGGAAACAGCTAATGTATATGAGAAGCTGCAAAGCAACTTTCTTTTTAGGGAGTCATATGGAAGCTGCGTCCTTCCCTTCCACTCACATCCTATTGGTCTTGTAAGCATGAACCGGTTTGGGAATAAACACAACCCACTCTTGGTAAGCAAGTAAGTCAGCTGGCGGAAGCAAAGGCACACAGCTGTTGGATACAGAATAGCCTAGGGGAGGACTCACCTTCCAACAGGTCTTAGATCTAGTCAATTTCCTTTACCAGGAACTTGGAGAATGTCCATTAATCTGGCAGGTGTATTACATGCAGTACCATTAAGTCCGTTCAGGACACCCTCTGACCTCCAGCAGCACTCCAGCCTCATTAGGTGGCTTTATCTCCTATAAGAATTCTATTATATGAAGCAGAGATAAAACGTAGCCCACAAAGAAACACAAAGTGAGTGAGATAGCTTAAGAAGTATAAATGGCATTTAGCAGGAAAACAAGCTCTTTTTTATCATCTTGACTCCCTCCATCCTGACAAGGTCTGGTGGGACAGGGCAAGGACCCCTGGAGAGAGGTGGCTTAGTGAAGCTCAGCTTCAGACCTAAGTGAAAGAGAGTCGTCTTCTCCTCCCTGATCCAAGAGCTAATCTCAAGGGCCAAGGTCACAACGGTCCTATATAAAAAGCCTAAGCAGCAGACCGTCAGCCATGCTCATGTCTGGGTCTGGGGCTAAAGGAAGCAAGATGAGCTTGATGTTCACAAGTAGTTCCCCTCTGTTCAGCAGTCTGAGTCCAGTCCAGGCCTCAGGAGCCGAGCTCTCACCCATAGCAGAACACACCTTCTTCCCTGGAGTGTTCTCCTAGCAGCTGCCCTTTTGCATGTGTCAGTCCAGCGGAACTGGAGCTGAGCTTCCCAGAATTCCCATCTACATCTGAGCTAGGCTTGGCCCCCAGAGAAACTGCCAGAGACTTGGAAGGCAAAGGTAAAGAGGCAGCCAACCTCTCTGATGGGGACAGGCACCTGCAGCTTACATGCACAGTTGCTGACCTCCCAGCCAACACGCCTGCTGAGTCTCCTCCTTCACCTTCAAGTTCCGGGCAGGTGTGCGTGCAGTTCTGCAGCACATGATGTCAGCTCCTTCTGCAGACAGCCCTGCAGTGGAGGTGGGGCCGGGAGACAGGTGGCTCCAGCCCTGCTGACCGGCAGTGGCTCTGGGCCCCTCCCAACCAGACCAGAGGCAATACCTTTCCCAGACTTGCTCCCAAGCTCTCATGAATTCATAATCTCCAGCTCCCATAATAAACCCTTTACTCTGTATCACCTGTCATAAGTTAGGTAGGCCAAGCTGTGACGGCACACTACACCCAGACCTTAACAAAAGGTTTATTTCTTGCTCATGGCCTGTCCACTCTGGGACCCAGGCTGAAGGGGCAGCCTCTGTTTAAAACATTGCCGGCCATCATGGCGGAGGGCAGAAAGGCAGGGAACCACACCTTGCTTCACTACCTGGCAGGGACTCACACTTCTTTGGCAAAAGCAATTCAAACAGCAGCGATGAATTCAACAGGAAAATGGATGAACATGCAATACGGTATGTGTGGGGTTTTTTCTGACACCAAATACAAGTCACTTTTCCATCCCAATTCTGCAGTTCCCTGACACCAGCTGTGTGCCCAACAATTCAATCCTGACACACACAGAGTACAGACCTTGCAAGTTAAAGGCTTGGTCCCACAAGATCCAGCTATACATGGGGTGCCAGGGTCCACACCTTTGCCTGGCTGACTAGAAATTCAGAGGGTTTCTTGATCCCCTCCTCAGATTCAGTAATTCACTTCAATACTCACAGAATTCAGGATAATGCTTGACTTAAAATTACCGGTTTATCATAAAGAGTACAAGTCAAGTCAAGAGCAGCTGCTAGAAGAGACACACAGAACGAGGTCTGGGGGAGGGGAGGTGGGCGGAGCTTCCACGCCCACTCCGGTGCACCTCCCTCCCAGCTCCTCCAGGCATTCATCAACTCTAAGCTTTGTGAATACTGTCATTTAGGGGATTTTATGAATTTTTAATTTATGTAGGCTAGATTGACTGAAAAATTTGTTAGATAATTGCAAAGCTTCATCTCCCTATCTCAATTACCCACTGAAAATTTCAAACTTATGGCCCACCCCTACAGCCCTGAGCAGTAACTCCTTATTGGCTATTCTACCATCCCGCACCGCCCCTAACCGAACCTATATAAGGTGCACTTGTCTTTTGCGCTTTCTCTTTTCTCTCTCTAACCCTCTCTCCTCCATATCTATCTACCTCTCTCTCCTCTCTCCCCCTTTCTCCTCCCTTTTCCCTCTCTCTCTCTTTCTCTCTCTCTCTCCCCTCCTCCTTAATGCTACTCTGAAGCATCCCCCACCAATAAAGACCTTTCGTACAAGCCTTGGTGGTCTGTGAGGTTTCTGCCGGTCCAGTGCCCCTCTTTCAATACTGACCATGGGTGACTGAGCTCAGTATCTGGACCCTCTCCCTGTCTTGAAAGTCAGGGGATAGGATGGGAAATTTCTAACCTCTAATCATTTGGTTGGTCTTTCCAGTGACCAGTTCCAGTCCTGAAACTATCTAGGGTCCCCCATCATCGAGAGTCATCTCATTAGCATACAAAAGACAAGAAATTCAAAGGGTTTAAAGACCTCAGTGATCCTGGAACTGGGGACAGAGACAAACTGCGATTTACTGTGATGTTGATTTGGGGGTGTCAGCTTGCTGGGATTAAGGGAGACTCAATAGCTGGTAAAACATTATTTATTCCGTGTGTGTGTGTGTGTGTGTGTGTGTGTTAGTAGGCACACAGATCATCCCTCTTCTACTGAAGGCGAAACCGGCTGGTTTGCTGATGATGAGAATGACTGGGCTGCCCCAGGGGTGTCTGCGAGGGTGTTTCTGGAGGAGATGGCATGTGAGTCAGTGGGCTGAGGGGGGAAGATCTGACCTCAGTGTTCCCAGGTGACATACAGTAGGCTGGAGTCCTCTACAAAAAGGCAGAGGAAGGAAGAATTCAGCTCTCTCTTCTTTCTCTTTTTTTTTTTTTTTTTTTGCAGTTTTTGGCAGGGGCTTGAACCTGCCACCCCCAGTATATGGGGCCAGTGCCCTACTTTAGCCACAGGCACCTCTCTCTCTCTCCCTCTCTCTCTCTCTCTCTCTCCCTCCCTCCTGAAGCTGGGTCGCCCTCTTTCTCCTACCCTTGGATGTCAGAACCCCAGGTCCCCCAGCCTTTAGGCCTCTGGGACTCACACCAGTAGCCCCCTAAGCTCTTAGGATTTGGGCTTGGACTGAGAATGACAACATTGGCTTCCTTGGTTCTGGTGCTATTTGTCATGAGCCATGCTGCAGGTTTTCCCCTTCTCCAGCTTGCAGACAGCTTAATATGGGCCTACGTGGGACCTCTCGGCCTCTGTAACCAAGGAAGCCAATTCCCCCTAATAAGTCTCTTTTCATATATCTCTCTGATTGTCCTATCACTCCTCACTCTCTGGAAAACATTTATTTTTTGTTATACCATATGTCACAGTAATAGATAAGCAGACAGACAGATAGACAGACATCCTTCAGGAATCTGACCTAGTTTGTTGCAAGCGAAGGGTGCGGATTTGAATATCACTGTTGTCTCTGTCACAAACAGCTAACTTGATTGTTTATTCAGCAATATTTGGGGGACCGGAATCTGGTACAAACCCTATATTTAGAGTGAAGACCACATTATTCATTTTATTTAGTCCTGTTATTTTTGTAGTGGTTCTGGTTTAAGACTAAAATGCTGCATTTTATTTCAGCCACAAAATGATAAAATATTTGTCATGAAGAAATGCATGAGTTAAATATCAGGTCACTTCTAAATCTTAGACCTCAAAATGTCTCAAAATAGATAAATCTTGGGACTTTAAAGTCTCAAAAATAAGTGGTATGAAGGATTGATATTATAAGAGCTTGACAAATAAATTAAAGGACTATTACAGTTTATCTTCCATCTGCTCATAAAACTATCTATAGTTTTTAGCTGTGGTATAATCAATACCCCTTGTATACTAATATTACAATTTTAGGTTTCTCCTTATATATATATAAGATCATTCCTCTTTACCCATGAAATTATATGATTTCTGTTTTTCTCCTACGAGGGTATAAACTTAATGAATGGATTGATTGCATCATGTTCATTTTTGTATCCCCAGCAGTTGTCACAATACCTGGCACAGAATAGACACTAAAAAGGTTTATTATGACATTTTATCAATTTTAAGATGCACACATTTTTCATAGTTTAACGCATCTCTGAATCTCTGCAATTAGGATGCATCTTTTCATTGATAGTGGCTTAAATCCCCATCAGCCAGGTGTAAAAAGTCTTCATTTCATACCTCCTGGCAAAATCAAGAAAGCATTAACTTCCCAGCATATTAAATTTGATGACATGTGGGTAATTAATAAATTATTACAAGGAGTTGATTATTATAATATTGATTCACACATATTCTTTTTTTTTTTTTTTTTTTTGAGACAGAGTCTCACTATGTCACCCCAGGTAGAATGCCACGGCCTCACAGCTCACAGCAACCTCAAACTCTGGGATTAAGTGATTCTCTTGCCTCAGCTTCCCAAGTACCTGGGACTATAGGCACCCACCACCACGCCTGGCTATTTTTTGTTGCCTCGGTGTCATTGTTGCTTAGCTGGCCTAGGCCAGGCTAGAACCCACCACCTTCGGTATATGTGTTTGGCGCCGTAACCCCTGTGCTAGGAGTACCAAACCTCAAACATATTCTATAAAAGGATGTCATAGGTATGACATTATCATTTTGCAATTTTACAGCCTCATAAATTACAGTTTAACTCAAAATCTTCCTTTTAATTTATTCAAATAAAAATACAACTCTACAAATGGAACTTATCATTTTAACCTTTATCCTACTTATAATTAACAAAGATGCCCTTCTCTTCAGAGATTTTATTATCTCTTTCTTCAAGCTTTTTATAATTCATTCAAAAGTATTAGTATATGTGTTAAATTAATCTGTGTTTTGTATTAATAATTACAAATTATTAATAATGTATATTGAGTACCAATAGTGAGCAACATCTTCTACTAAATGCCATAGGGGTAATAGTTACTTTTTTAGCACTCTGGGAGGCTAAAGTTGGAGGATTGCTTGAACTCAGGAGTGTGAAACCAGCCTAAGCAAAAGAGAGATCCTGTCTCAACTAAAAATAGAAAAATCAGCCAGGCATGGTGGTGTATGCTTGTAATTCCAGCTAATCAGAAGGCTGAAAGGCAAGTGGCTCACTTGTATCCATGAGTTTGAGGTGGCTGTGAGCTAGTCTGAGGCAACAGAGTGATATTCTGTCTCAAAAAAAAAAAGTTTTTTTCTCCCTATGTCATCTGAAACCCTTAAGCTACCAACAAAGCTTCCGTAAGCAAACAACATATCATCTATAACGTAAAGCAGCAGTCACCATGTTATGACCAACACTCTCCTGAGTAGCCTACAGCTGCTCGTATTTCATTTCTGAATATCAACTTACTTAGAGCTGTGTGGCTGCCTTGTTTTATCTGATTCCTCACTTGTGAGCTCGGTTGTCTTAATAGCCGGGGAACAAAAAAAAATTATTATAATCTGCATGACTTTATTTAATTTGGAAAGATTTCAAAGAAAGAGAACAATAGGGATTTTTTTAAAAACAGTGTATTTATGTGTTGCAAATATATAGATGATAGGGAGAAATAGAAGTCCGATTTTCCAATTCAATTTTTCTGCCGCCCACATACTCTCCAGTTCTTATTTATTTGGGGATAGAAAGAGGTTGGTGGATTACTTGTAATTATCCTACAATTCAAAAGAGAAAAACAAAGCAAACAGACAGCCTTCAGAATGGGAGAAGATTTTTGCATGTTATGAATCTGACGGCCTGGTAACTAGAATCTACAGAGAACTCAAATTAAACAATAAGTTAAAGTGCAAACAACCCTCTCTAGAAGTGGGCGACAGATTTGAACAGAAACTTCTCCAAGGACAACAGAAAAATAGCCAAAAAACACATGAAAAAATGCTCTTCATCTTTAATCATCAAAGAAATGCAAATCAAAACCACTCTAAGAGGCTTGGTGCCTATAGCTCACTGGTTAGGGCACCAGCCACATGCTCTGAGGCTGGTGGGTTCAAACCCAGCCAGGGCCTGCTAAGCAACAATGACAACAACAACAAAAAAATAGCTGGGCGTTATGGCGGGCACTTGTAGTTCCAGCTACTTGGGAGGCTGAGGCAAGAGAATCACTTAAACCCAAGACTTTGAGGTTGCTGTGAGCTGTGATGCCACAGCACTCTACCTAGCATTACATAATGAGACTCTGTCTCAAAAAAATAAAAAAACCACTATAAGATACCACCTAATCCCAGCAAGATTAGCCCACATTAAAAAAATCCCAGATGCTGGTATGGATGTGGAGAGAAGGGAACATTTCTACGCTGCGGGGATTGCAAACTAATAGCCTTTTTGGAGTCAAGTATGGAGAATCCTTAAAGATCTAAAAGTAGACCTTCCATTTGACTCTGCAATACCACTACTAAGTATCTACCCAGAAGAACAAAAATCATTTTACCACAAAGACATTTGCACTAGAATGTTTATGGAGGCTCAACGCATAATTGCCAAGTCGTGAAAGCAACACCTAAGTGCCCATCAACCATAAATGGATCAACAAACTGTGTTATATGTATACCATGGAATATTTTTCAGCCATTAAAAAAGATGGAGACTTTACATCTTTCACATTTACCCAGATGGAGTTAAAATACATTCTTTTTAGTAAAGTATCTCAAGAATGGAAAAATAAATATCCAATGCACTCCATACTAATATGAAAGCAATATATAAATAATTGCATGCTCAGAAGAACAATAAAACACAATACAGTCCAGTTGAGGGGTAGAGGGAAGCGGGAGGGGGAGGGGAGAGGATGTATGGGAGAAGGAGGAATCTCACCTCCTGTGCACACTGTGAGGGTGTGTAACACGCCCCCTGGGGGAGGGGCTCTTCTGCAAATGGAACTTTACCCTGGAAGTGAGAACAATGGACACTCAATATTGTACCCTCATATTAATTTGAAAAAATAAAAAAAAATACTCAAAATAAATAAATAAATAAAAAATTTTATTTCACTGGAAAAAATAAATGAATAAAAGAAAAAAACATAAATAGGAACTCACTTGATTTTATTAACTATTTTAGGTTACTTAAAACAATTCAAGTGTTTTGTGGTTGTTCATAATTTTTTGGAGTGTGATACTTCTTGAAGCAATCTCCAGAATTAAATCTTCTTCTTGCACATCTTCCGACAGGAAATGGTTACTCTTCTCCCACCTTTCTCCTTTCTTCTGCTTCAAACCATGCAATCCTTTGTTGATTTTTTTTTTTCATTTTGCATTATAAAATGCATCTTCGCATTCAGGCTTTCCTCCATGTCAAATGATGAGGATCTTCTCCTCACGTTACTCATAAGCTGAGTGATGAGACTTCTCCTGTAAGAAAAGTGTGTCTGCACTTTTCTCCACTCTCTTTCTAATGAGTGAAGGATATAGCTCTTTACAACTGCAACTTCCATCAGCCAGGAGAATAATTTTTTCCCACCATTTACCTCCTTGTAAATCTGTCTCATCCACAGTACTCATCAGCCCTGTTGACTCCTTCCATAAACTAGTGTATTCTAAAATAACTTGGTTTTTCAAATTGAACTGTATGTTTCTTCCTATAACCAGTGATCAACTGTGTTTGAGGGCCAAAGACCGTCCTCAGCCTTCTCACTAACCTCTTGTCATGGAATGAGAGGCACTTCATTTTCACACCACATTGATAGGCACATAATTCATATTCCTGAAGTTTCTTTTTCAGATCACTTGGAAAATCCTTCCTAGAAGCCATAACTGTTCCTGTTACCTGTATTTTCATTTTATGCAATTCCTGAGCAAGTTGAGGGCTTGTGTGGACCCTGTCTGTGTAGACGTGACGCCTGAACCACTCACATGTACTTGCAAAACTTGTGCCAAATGAATGACTATTGAGATATAAATGGCAAGTCAGGGCAAATAAGACTGTCTGTTGTTGTCTTGCCATGACAGGGTATATGAGAAAACAGGTAACAGTTTTCTCAATCCAACAGGCAAAAATGCAGCCAAAAAAAAATATATGGTGCCTGTGGCTCAAAGGAGTAGGGCACTGGCCCCATATGCTGGAGGTGGTGGGTTCAAACCCAGCCACGGCCAAAAACTGCAAAAAAAAAAAAAAAAAAAATGTCAGATGTCTTCCAACATTAGAGAAGAACAGGAAAATCAGTATGCTGGCCCTTATGTGACATAAGATTGGCATGTGTTAAAGCAACAATCCTCTTATTATATCAGATGATCAGAAGTGCCAACCTGAATTCTTCACTGACCTATTTCATCAGCTGCAACCATAACAGGCTTTAATATAATCCCAGTGGTCTGTAAATTTACATAAGGGCAACTCCTCATATTAAACATAAAAAGAATATTCAAATGTGTGCACTTTGTCAATTTTTTAATTAAAAAATTGTTCTATGTTCAGTGTATGCCAAATATGTACTTGTAAAACTCGAGCCAACTTGGAGTTGATTATTGCTGTGTGGCCACAATTTGGAGCAAATCTAAATGACTTCACTTTTTCTGTAAGGATGAGAGTTGTCCCCAGTAGTTCAGAACAGCTTTCCCTTCTAAGACATTGTGTGTGCATAAATTTAAGGAGATTTATGTTAAAATAATTCTCACTCTGATAAGAACATATATTTCACTGAGAGGGTCATAGAGGTGGCAAATAAGCACATGAAAAGATGTTCAGCATCATCAACCATTAGAGAAATGCAAATTAAACTACAATGAGGTATGGCTGCCCACCCAGCAGAATGACAAAATTAAAAATAGGGATAACAACAAATGCTGGCAAGGATGCAGAGAAGTTGAATTACATACACATTACTGATGGGAATGTGAAATAGTTCAGCCACTCTAGAAAATAGGTTGGTAGTTTCTTATAAAGCTAAACATGCACTTACCTTATTTACCAATATGATTGTACTTCTAGGCAGTCATCCCTAGAGAAATGCTTATAGTAGCTTTATTCCATAATAGCTAAAAACTGGAAAGAACCCAAGCATCCTTCAATAACTGTTTAAACAAATTGTTATGTATCCATACCATGGAATATTATAGAGCAACAAAAAAGAAACAAACTGTTGATATATGCAACTATTTGGATGTATTATAAAGGAATTATGCTGAGTGAAAAAGGTCGTATACTGTATTATTCTGTTTATTAAAAAAAAAATTGTAGATTTCAAGACCAGCCTGAGCAAGAGCAAGATCCTATCTCTACTAAAAAAATTTAAAAAAAAAAACTAGCCAGGCATGGTGGCACACCCCTGTAGTCCCAGCTATTTGGGAGGCTGAGACAAGAGGATTGCTCAAGCCCAGGAGTTTGAGGTTGCTTGAGCTATGACACCACAGCACTCTACCCAGGGCAACAGTGAGGCTCTGTCTGTCTCTATATATGTAAATATATATGTGCATATATATACACATATACATACATACAAACTTACATATATATATAATATTATAGAGATAACAAAATTAATAAGCGGAGTGCATATTAGCAGTTCCCAAAGCTTAGAGATGGAGGCAGTAAGCTATTGACGGCTACAGAGGGATAGCGTGACAAACCCTGTCGTGATGAAACAAGTTTGATATCCTAACTGTGGTGATGGTAACACAAATCTACATGTGTACAAAACTGCCTAGGACAATATAGAAATGGTGAAATGTGAATTATCCTCGTTGTAGTATTATCCTATAGGTTACCCTATAGTCAAGCAAGATGTTACCATTGGGGAAACTTAGTGAAGGGTACACGAACCCCTCCTTGCTTTTTTTTTTTTTTTTTTTTTTTTGCTATTTCCTGTGAATCTACAATTATTTCAAAGTTAAGTTTTTTAAAAAATCCTTCTACATTGACAAGTGGGACTACATCGAACTAAAAAGCTTCTGCAACAAAGGAAACAAACAGAATAAAAGAGCAACATATGGAATGGGCAAAAATATTTGCAAACCAAATAGATGTCTGATAAAGAGTTATTCAAAATATCTAAGGAACTTCTATAACTAAATATCAAAATAATAAATAGCCCAATTAAAAAATGAGCAAAGGACTTGAATAGACGTTTCTTCAAAGAAGACATACAAATGGCCAACAGGTCTATGAAAAGATGCTCAATATCAATAGTCAGCAGAGAAATGCAAATCAAAACCACAGTGAGTTATCATCTCGCCCCTGTTAGGATGTAAGAAAAAGCAGTGAGAATGAAGAGAAATTGGAACCCTTGTACACTGTTGGTGGAAATGTAAAATGGAGCAGCTGCTATGGAAAATAGCATGGCCTTTCCTCAAAACAGTTAAAAATAGAACTGCCGTATGATCCAACAATCCCACTTCTGTTTACCCGAAAGAATTGAAATTGGAATCTCAGAGAGATATTTGCACACTCACATTCATTGCAATATTATTTACAATAAACCAAGACACGGAAGCAACCGAAATGTCCATTCATGGGAACAGATGAAGAAAATGTGGTTTAGGTTCATACAATGGCATATTATTCAGCTTAAACAAGAAAGAAATCTTATGACAACATGGATGAGAACTTTCAGAACATTGTGCTAAGTGAAATAAGCCAGACACAGAAGAGCAAATACTACTTGATGCCACTTACATGAGGAATCTAAAATAGTCAACTTCAAAGAAGCAAAGAGTTATAATGGTGATCGCCAGGGGCTGGAGAGAGAAGGAAACGGACAGGTTATCAGTCAAAGGGTACAAAGTTTCAGTTATACAAAACAAGCAAGCCCTAGGGGTCTACTGTACAGTCCAGCAGAATGCCTGGAGTTAATGATGTTATATCACATACTTAAAAGTTTTCTGAAAGAGTAGATCTTGGTGTGAAGTGTTTGTATCACACACACAGAAGAAAAAAACTAAAGGAGGCAAGAGGAAATTTTTGTAGATGAAGGACATGGTTATGGCATAGATATGGTGATGGTTTCGTGGGTATATACTTACATGCAAATTCATCAACTTATATAAGTTAAACATGTCAACCATACCTCAATAAAAATGGTTTAAAACCTAAAACAAGATAAATGAAACTATGGGTAGGATTGTCTGAGCTTCATAATCTCTCAAAGCCTCTTTTTGCATTTTTTCTTTTTTTAGAGATATACTCTCACTTACAGCTCACAGCAACCTCCAGTTCTTGGGCTTAGGCAATTCTTCTGCCTCAGCCTCCCAAGTAGCTGGGACTACAGGCAACCGCCACAACGCCCAGCTATTTTTTTGTTGCAGTTTGGCTGGGACCAGGTTCGAACCCGCCATCCTCAGTATATGGGACCAGCACCCTACTCACTGAGCCACAGGCACCAACCATCTCTTTTTGCTTTTTTCCTCTCTCTTTTTTCCTCTTCTCTCTTCTTTTCTTTCTTCTTAGAAAATTCTCTGTCATTGAACAAGCAAAAGTGATATGTTTCTGATTATTTCTGTAGGCACAAGTATAATTGCTCTAAAACTTTAAAACCCTTTTCTTTCTGAACTAATTTTCTTTTATTCATAAAATTTTTTAACATTATTCTTCACTTCACCTCAGCTCTGTCATTTTCCTTTGCTTTTTCAAAATTAGTCTCAGTATCATGGTGAAGACCCCAACATCATAGAATTTAATATTTCATTTGGCATAGGGAACATTTTTCTTACATTAAAAGTTTGTGAATATGATTTTAATCAAGTTTCATGCCATAGTTCTTCCTTTATTCTTTGTTATTTTTGTTATTAAGAAAATAACACTTCTTTGCTAGAACAAGAATCTGGCAACTTTATTATTAACTCTTTTCCTGAGTACTATATGAAATATATAATATAGGGAATAGGCTTAGCACCTGTAGCACAGTGGTTACGGTGCCAGCCACATACCTCGAGGCTGGTGAGTTTGAACCAGGCCTGGGTCAGCTAAAACAACAATGACAACTACAACAAAAAATAGCCAGGCATTGTGGCAGGCGCCTGTAGTCCCAGCTACTTGGGAGACTGAGGCAAGACAATCACTTAAGCCCAGGAGTTGGAGGTTGCTGTGAGCTGTCACACCATGGCACTCTACCCAGGGTGACAGAGTGAGACTCTATTTCAAAAATAATAATAATAATAATATAGGGAATAGTCTGAATCTTTAAAATTCTACTTATTTTCTTCCTTTCCTTTTAAAACGTGGTTTAAGAGGAGGACTATATACTTTTTTTTTTTAATTAACATGTATTTTATTATTCTTCATTACATTATCCCCTCACCCCCTAGTGGTAAGACAGAATTTATTCACAGAAAAGAATACAGAAAACACTAAGGCTCCAAGTAGAGGGAGAGAATTCTAGTGGGGAGAGAGAAGCTCTCTCCGTTTCTCTCCCAGTCTTTCCCCATCTCCTACTTTAGGCCTTTAGTCGCAGGGTATATATGTATGTATGGGTTCCTTGGCCAGGAAACGAATGAACACAGTCCCTTCCACCAGGGGCAAGGCTGAATGAATGTATCAATGAGTGGATACAGTCCATTCATGGAATTGAGGCCCAGGAAATTCACAAGAAATTGACCTAGGCATAGGAGATGGGGGTTCCACATTTAGTCCTTCACATAAGTGTGAAGTGAAGGAGACACCAAGGCACAGGTGTGTCCTCAGCAGTTGTCCAGTCTTTTTGGCAATTGGAGCCTCTGGTGGAGGTTGGAGGTCCCCCTCCTTGCCTGTCATCCAGTCCACTGGCTCTTCAGCTGGCTGCGCCACCACCAACAGTGCCAAAGAGGAGGCAGAAGGTCCGCCAGCCCCGCTGAGCTGGTTAGGGCGCCAATTGTCCTGCATCAATTCTCCCTCTCTGAGTAGAAACTCCAACTGCTGTTAGGGAAAAGGAGCAAAGACTCGATCTAACTGCTTCCTGCTGAATTGGGCGATGATAGAAGGGGGCAGTTGGGGTTTCTCCAAAGGAGAGTGATACAGGGGTTCATGGACTGGAACCATCTTTATTGCGTGTGGCTTGATGACATTTCTGGAAAAAATAAATCTGATTAGTGCATTTAGTAATAGGCAAAGGTAGAACAGCGTCAGGTCAGAAGCACTTATTCAATGATGCTAAAAGAAAACCATATTACGGTTTTTCTTGCTGTTTCCTAAATAATAACTTCAAACTTTCTTTTGGCTCACAAGTGTAGGTGG
>CAUYON010072830.1:0-14452 GCA_963573935.1 Arctocebus calabarensis | reverse complement strand
CATCTTAGCAGGGTACTGGTGAAACTTATTAAAGGTAGAGTATTTATATAGTGATCAAGGAAATGCCATGAAGGATATCTGTAACAGTATGATCAAAATATTTTTGAATGTATATGAATCGTGCCCTGTGATTGCACCAATGTACATAATTATGATTCAATAAAATTTAAAAAATAAAAAAATAAAAAAAAAAGAATGAACGAAGATAAATACAAAAAAAAAAATTATAATAAATATCCATAAAAGTTATATAAAATAGATTTTAAATAATACTACCATTCAAAATGCTACTGGAAGAGTCAATATAAGGAAAACATAAATATACATATACACACATATTACATGTTGCAATTCTCCCAACTTAGTGTATTCAACCAACTTAAAGAATTAGAGATATTCTCCATTTTATCACACTCTCACCCAACATGCTAAAAGGTGGTCATTTCTAGATGTCTCTCTAGTACCACACACACACTTATACTATCTCAGTAACACTTGTATTTAGTACCCAAAATTGTGCCAATTGAACCACTGTAATTATTTGACATAATCAAATATTACAAAAAAATTAAAATATGAATATGAGGAGGGGGAGAAGTATTTCTATAAAAGATATATGGTTAAAACACACAATAGGTAACATAGATAAAAAATTCAAAAACTTGAAAGAAAGCAGGAAAGAGTTAAGAGAGGAACAGAAAATATAAGAAGAAAAGAAATGATAAAATGGTACACCAAAATCCAAATATTGTGATATAAACACAATAATGAAAAGAATGAAAATGTCAGTTTGTCATAAATCTGAAAAACTTAATTTCATCATATGTTGTTAAAAAGAAACCTACTTCAAAGTGAAAAGCAAAGGATTAAAAAAAGATATACTATGCAAACATGAGTCAAAGGGAAGGCGGGGTGGCAATATCAATATCAGAAAAATAAAAATTTACAGCAAAAAATTATCAGTAATAAAGAGGTAACTTACATAATAAAAGGGTTCACAAAGAAGGTACAGCTATTCAAAATATGTATGTATGCACCTGACAGCAAAGCATCCAAATATATGAAATTTCCCTAGAGAAACAATGACAGAACTGAAGAAATAGACAAGTCCATAATTATATTTGACAATTTCCAGATCCTTCTCTTGTAATCAGCAAAAATCTCTAGTCCCATATAGAGATGCCAAATTCCACCAAATATTTACAGAATAAATAACACCAACTATACAAAAATAATCCAGAAAATAGCGAAGGATAAAATAGCCCCAACTCTTTTTATGACACAGGCATTATTCTTCTACCAAAACCAGACAAAAACAGTACAAAATGAAAAATAAAACTAGAACATAGACACAAAATACACCTTTTGAACAGAAAAAATTCTAAACAAAATATCAATACATCAAATGTGGCAATGTCTAAAAAGAATAATAAACTACAACCAAACTAGGCTCATTCCAGAAATGCAAATTAGATTAAATATTGTAAAATCAATCAATGTAATCCCTCACCATGAGGTCAAATCAATTGATGAAAGAAAGGCATTTGATAAACTTCAACATCTTGTCATAATAAAATAAATAACTCGCTGCAAAGTAAAAACAGAAGGGAACTTCCTCAGTCTAACACAAGGCATGTAAAAGTATCATACATCTAAGAAGGCAATATTGTATTGAAGGTCCCATTCAATGCAATGAGGCAAGAAAAATAAATGATAAATCTTCACATTGAAAAGGAAGAAATAAATTTTTACCTAGATAATGTGGTGATCTATATTTTAAAATTCACAAAGTATCTATTCAGAACTAGTTAGTAAATTAGCAAATTTGCAAAATACAGGGTTAACAAAGAGAAATCAATTGTATTTTTATATGTTAGCAAGGAGTAACTGAAGATATAATTTTTTTACAATTCTATTTACAACAGCATTTAAAAATATGAAATACTTGTGGAGAAATCTAACAAAACATAGGCAAGATTTTAACTGAAAACTATAAAATATTGCTATAAAACATTGAACCACACATTCTAAGTGAAATCAAAGAAGACCTAAATGAATGAAAAGATCTACCATGACCATGGTTAAGATTTAAAATATAAGAAGATTTAGTGTAATTAAGACATTATCTTCATATTGAGCTAGAGTTTTAAGACAACTCAATCAAAATCCCAGCAAATTTTTTATAGTAATTGATAAGCAGATTCTAAAATATATGTGTGAAATCAAAGAAAATAAAAAAGTAAAAAATAACTTTGAAAAAGAGCAAAATTGGAGGACTCACCTTATATGACTTCAAGATGACACTATAAAGCTACAGAAATCAAGACAGTGGGGCATTGGAATGAGGATAGACATATAAATTAACGAAATTAAATAAAAGTATAGGAATAGAATCAAATGCTTACTTAACTCATTGTCTGTAAAGATACCAAGATATTTCATGGGATAGGGGTTAATCTTTTTTAACAAGGGCTCTTGAACAGTGAGACATCCGTGTGGAAAGCATAAAAGGGAGGGAGGGAAGAAAGTGAGCAGGGAAGGAAGGGAAAGAGGGAGGGAGAGAGAGATGAAGGGAGGAAGGGAGGAAAGAGAGGAAATCGTATGTTCTTGTATCATATGTGATAATTAACCCAAAATGAATCATAAGGTTAAGTGTAAAAGCTAAGACTATAAAATTTTTAGAATAAAATATTTTTGACTTGCATTAGGTAGAGATTTCTTAGAACAAGACACCAAATGCAAATATATTTTTCAAAATTTGGCAAATTGGCTCGGCGCCTGTGGCTCAGTGGGCTAAGGCACCAACCATGTGCACCTGAGCTGGCGGGTTCGAATCCAGCCCGGCCCGCCAAACAACAATGACGGCTGCAACCAAAAGATGGCCCGGCGTTGGTTGTGGCGGGTGCCTGCAGTCCCAGCTACTTGGGAGGCAGAGGCAAGAGACTCGCTTGAGCCCAGGAATTGGAGGTTGCTGTGAGCTGTGATGCCACAGCACTTTATCCAGGGTGACAGCTTGAGGCTCTGTCTCAAAAAAAAAAAAAAGAGAAAAAAAATTTGGCAAATTGTAACTTCATCACAATTAAAAGCCTCTAGCTTTTTGAAAGCTACCATTAAGAAAATTAAAAAGGGGGTGGGGTCTTGGTGTGTGCCACACCGTTTGGGGGCAAAGCACAATTGTAAGAGGGACTTTACCAAACAAATGCAATCATTGTAACCTGGTTTCTTAAATGAATTCCTCAATGAATCCCCAACAATAAAAAAAAAAGAGAAGAAAATTAAAAGTTAGGCTGTAAAATAGGAGAAATTATTTGCGAAAATATATCCAATAAAAGACTTTTATTTAGAATATATGAAAAACTATTTTAACTCATGAAGACAAAAAATTTCAATTAAAAATAGATATACTTAAAGATATTATTCAAATAGCACTACCAAAAAGATCACAAATAAAAAGCCCATTAAAAGTATACCAACACCAATAGTCATTAGGACAATCCAAATCAGGAAAATTCAAAAATTACAATAAGAGGGCAGCACCTGTGGCTCAGTGAGCAAGGCGCTGGCCTCATATACCAAGGGTGGCAGGTTCAAAACTGGACAAGGACGACCTGCAACAAAAAACTAGCCGGGCGTTGTGGTGGGTGCCTGTAGTCCCAGTTACTTGGGAAGTTGAGACAAGAGAATCACCTAGGCCCAGGAGCTGGAGGTTGCTGTGAGCTGTGACGCCACAGCACTCTACCAAGGGTGACAAAGTGAGACTCTGTCTCTAAAAAAAAAAATATATATATATATATATATACATAAAACAGAAAGGATGACTGTAGAATGAACAATGAAAAGAATTAAGAAACTGAAAGAAAGAGCTGAGATAGAGAAAAAACTGGAAAGATCATTGAAGAGAACTGGAGGGTTCTTTGAGAACTCTTATTTAGTAGAAGTTTAATAGGATTCTAGCAAAGGATAATAGAGAAATGGAACAGCACATTAAAAGAGATAATGGCTGAGAAATTATAAAGCACTATAATAATAAAATAATAAAAATAATGATAAATAATAATAATAATTGACAGGGAAAAGACTTGCCTACAGTTTTCCAATCCAACAAACATTAGGGAAGAAAGCCGAGTGTGGCACGCTCCTATAGTCCCAGCTACTCGGGAGGGTGTGTGAGGAGGCTGGTGAAAGCCCAGGAGTGTCCAGCTGCCATGAGCTATGATTGTGCCACTGTACTCTAGCCTGGGCAACAGAGCAAGACTTAATCTCTAGTAATAGTAATGATAATAATAACTTCTTTTAACTTTCAAGAAAAATGACTTGGAAGCATTTAAAAAAAATCGAAAAGGAGAAAATATTAGCCATGGGAGATCTGAGATAAGATGGCCAGTGTAATACCAAATACAATATAGTAACAATAAATGTAAATAGATTAAATGACCATATTAAAACCCCAAATTATCAGCTTGCATATAAAAAAATCAGTAATGTGCTGCTTGTAAGAGAGACTGCCACACACACACACACACACACACACACACATGCACACATGCATGGACGCACGCCAAAAGAAAAAATTTCAAAATTTAAAAAAAGAGAAGAAGAGGGCGGTGCCTGTGGCTCAAAGGAGTAGGGTGTTGGCCCCATATGCCAGAGATGGTGGGTTCAAACCCAGCCCTCGCCAAAAAACTGCAAAGAGAAAAAAAAAAAAAAGAGAGAGAGAAGAAGATACACCAGGCACATATGAATCAAAAGGGAACTGATATAGCAAAATCAGTTGAAATAGTATACGAACAAAAGCATTAATATAAGCATATACTATACACCATCCTTGAAAAGGCTATGCCAATTATAAATTTGTACATACTTAAAAATATAAATTTAAACTGTAAAGCACTGAAAAGCAACTTCAAAACTCAAAATTACAAATGACAAACTCATACCCATAAAGGCAGAACTTAGCAACTTTCTAAGAGCTTATATAATGTGAGAATATAGAAAGAGGATTTGAGAAACACATATTGTGTGCCCAACAGAGAGTCCAACATAGAAGAAAACACATTCTCAATAATGTGTGTGGCTGGGCATGGTGGCTCACGCCTGTAATCCCAGCACTCTGGGAGGCTGAGGGAGTGGATTGCTTGAGCTCAGGAGTTCACGACCAGCCTGAGCAAGAGTGAGAGCCCATCGCTACTTAAAATAGAAAAACTAGCTGAGTGTCATGGGAGGCACCCGTAGTCCCAGCTACTCTGGAGACTGAGGCAAGAGGATCCCTTAGAAGCCCAGGAGTTTGAGGTTGCTGTGAACTATGATGTCACAGCACTCAACCCAGGGGGACAGAGTGAGATTCTGTTTAAATAAATAAATAAATAAATAACAAATGAAATAAAGCATGACTACAACATTTAAAAGTTTATATGTTTATATGTGTACACGTAAACATACATATAACATACTTATGCATGGGTATGTTGTGGATATTTTTGTAATAAAATTACCTAAAACATTTTGTAGGTAATTGAAACATATACCACAATGTTAGCATTTTTTTTTTTTTTGTGTAGAGACCGAGTCTCACTTTTTTGCCCTCAGTAGAGTGCCATGGCATCACACAGCTCACAGCAATCTCCAACTCCTGGACTTAGGCAACTCTCTTGCCAACTCCTGGACTTAGGCAATTCTCTTGCCTCAGCCTCCAGAGTAGCTGGGACTACAGGCGCCCACCACGACGCCTGGCTATTTTTCTGTTTTGCAGTTCAGCCCAGGCCAGGTTTGAACCTGCCACCTTCGGTATATGGGGCCGGTGCCCTACTTGATGAGCCATAGGCACCACCCAGCATTTTTAAACTTTTGTTTTAAGAAATAAAATGATACACGTATACTGAAGTTTCTCTTTCATCCTTCCTCTATCCCTTCTCTCCCTCCCTTTGGCGGAGATAACCATTATCATGAGGCCAGTGTTGTTTGTTATTTTCTTTCCCAACTAGTTCTATACCTTTATATTTTGGAAAAAACTTCACAATATACTTTGTTTTTCCATTTTAAGAATTTATAACTCTCCATTGACCATTTTGTATTCTAGCATTTTCTTTTACTTGTCTGAAGAACAATTTCATTCTTTGAAAGGACTAAGCTGGCCGAATTAGTAATGACATTGAGGCCAAAGGCCAAAAAGAAATCAGTTTTTTTCTAGTACTAATTATGCTACAGATAAGTAAAATATAAAACAGAAATGGGAAATAAGGTTGCCATTCAATACACATCTTTAGAGTTCTGGCTCATTTGGTTAGCATGGAAAGAATTGCAGAAAAATATGAAAGGAATTGCCCAGTGCTTTCTGCACAAAAGGTGGACTGATGCACTAATATATGCTAATATATACTTCTTCTCCTAAATTCTTACATGTTGTTTTTGTGGAAAAATAAATGTGCGTGCATATATACCTTACTCAGTATATTATAAAGAATCCCCCTGTCGATGGGATTTAGTTTTCTGATAATTGTAGGCTATGAATGTTTTCCTCTGGAATAAAATAAGATATTCAATGTAAGTATCTTTACTCTTTTTTTGGAAATGTTTAACCTTACTTACATTACTAGGTAATGAATGATTAACGATTACACAGTTTTACTCCCAGCTATGGTAAAACCCAATATCAGAAAGTCTAATTGCCTTTTATTCATTCTAAATTAGACAGATGAGTCCTTTTACAGTTTCTCAGTCCTTAGGATCTTTCTCCAAAATTAAGCAATAAATTATTTTTCTCAAGGAGATAGTGCACTTGAGTATCCTGTGCTAACATTTACTAACTGCAACATTTCCCTCATGGTAAGAATCTCTGCTACAAATAGCAATGAATGAATCAGTTGAATTTCAGTTTTTCTTTACCTCTTATTATTTCTATTTTATTCTATTTTCAGATTTGAGAGACTTTTGTATATCTTCCTTCCTGGCACAAAAACTCACAGATGCATTTCAAGACATTTTTTACTCCTCTCATTCTGCAATTGCAAGACACTCGAAAGTGTTTTTATACAATTGCAAGTATCTTCAATAATCATATCAATATCTCATGCAATATCAATATGTTTCATGATGAAAAAAAATAGTATATTCCAGCATATACAAGTAAAGGTTGTAAAGTCATATCTAAAATGTGTATTAAGTTAGTCAAATTAATGTCTTTTTGCCACACACTGAAATTCCATATATGCTCTTCCACCTCTTCATTTCTGAACTATAGACATTACTCATCCATGTAAAATCCTTATGTTCTTGGAAAAGTGCACACATTCATTCATACTTGTATTTTTAATAGACTTTTAGCCATAATATATTTTAAGCAACATTTTTACACCAAAAAAATCCTTAAAAACAAAATATAAAATTAGCACTAGATGTAGTTGTTTACCACAGAAAATTTAATTTTCTGGATGATGTATGAATAAATACATTACTAGTGGTACAAAGCAGCACATGAGCCAATACCTAGTGAGGTCAAGTGCTCCTGTGTTATGTGGGAATAATCAATTGAGCTGGAATGGTCAAAGAAAACTTTGTGAAATTTCTGGAAAAGGTGAACTCAAATGGCTTATCTAGTACGTGGTTATGTAAAGACCAAGAAGGGTTGAGGATTATAGGTAGAAAATTGAGTGTGTCTTGTTCAAGGCAGAGTAAAGTGTCTGACCTAGCTAAAACAAAACAGCTACACCAGAAATAGATAGATAAAATTAGATTATAAGAGCAGGTTGCATTGTGAAGAATTTTAGAAAGGACATTTTCCTGTAAAAGAAAATGCAAATATTCACTGAAGGTTTTGAGTAGGTGGGTGAAATGGTAAAATCTGTGATTTAAGAAAATATATTTAGAGCAATATTTATGTATATTCCCAGGAATATTAACTTATGGAGTTACTCTAAAAGGGTGTGGAAAATAGTGGGTTTCTTTACTGCAGATTTTCTCTAAGACTTTAATATGCTAATGGGCATTTTGTATCTCCAAAGGAATTTATAGCATTTGTCAAATTTGACCAGAGAACTCTTTCTAGGAAAACAATGTATAATTCAAGTATTCCATATTTAGTGGTATCAATTTGAGTTTCTAAACTGAGATCAGTAAGAAATGTACTGTTCTATATTTTTAAATAGCTCATTCAGTTTCCAGTTTGAGTCTCTACTAACAGATTGCAGAAACTCAAGATTTCTCGATTTCCCCCATGTGTGTCTAACTTCTGGGCTGTTATAGTGTCAAGAAGCTAGGGGGGTGTAAACAGGTGGGGTGACACATCTGGTCTGTGTCATCTATGTATACACCATCTGCTGAGATGTTCTAATCACTGTCTGGTCCCAGAAAACTGGTCTGCACAACGTTGCTATGACTTGTCTTATTCAAACCCATTGGCTCTCCTTGTTACTTCTATACTGTAGGATGGAATGGGAATAGTTTTGTTGTTTTGTTCTTTGTTGAGGTATAAGAGACTCTGTATGAATGTACAGAGTTCTGTCGTTCTGGAACATGTCATCTAGTTATTTTATTCTTTGAGGGCTTCTTGCTTCCTTTTGGACTGTGTTCAGAAAAAGGAACAAATGTCTCATATAACTACACACATTTTAGCAAAACACGATTGTAAGAGGGACTTTACCCAACAAATGCAATCAGTGTAACATGGTTTCTTGTACCCTCAATGAATCCTCAAAAATAAAATAAATAAATAAATAATTACACCAATTAAAAAAAAATAACTACTGGTTTTGGGCGTTTCACCTAAACCATTGTACCATGAATTGTTTTTGTTTTCCTAGGAGACTAAATTTTTCAAATTCATAAGCAACAGAGTTTTCTGTTCTCATATTTCTGCTGTAACTTCTCTTCTTTGTGACAATGACCAAGTTTTTTTTTTTTTTTTTTATTGAGACAGTCTCATTTTGTCACCCTTGGTAGAATGCTGTGGCATCATAGCTCACCGAAATGTCAAACTCTTGGGCTCAAGCAATTCTATTGCCTCAGCTTTCTGAGTAGCTTGGACTATAGGCCCCTGCCACAATGTCTGGCTATTTTTTTGTTTGTTTGTTTAGCAGACCTGGGCCAGATTGGAACCCACCAGCCCTGGAGCATGTGGCCGGTGCCCTACACACTGAGCTATGGGCACCTCCAGGTTGTTTTAAGAAGATACGTGTGTAGGCAAAAAATACCTGAGGAAAAACAATCTGTTATTATTTCAAAGCTATTTCCTGCCACTCTTGGAATACCATTCAGAAAATGATAGCCTAAAGAATGTAGATTTTAAAAAGTGATGAATAAAAGAATATGTGTGGTAGTGAGGCTGCTTGGAGTTTTGATTATATGTGGCAGATTACAGGAATAGCCCTCAATAATAATGAATGCTTCCTTGCCTTAAAACTTTGTAATTTCTTTGTCTGTGCACTAATAGACATCTGACTGATGTCTGACTTGCACTTACGAATGGTGGCTATTACAGGTAATAGGTAAAAGTACCTGTTTCGACTTATACACAAATTCAACTTAAGAACAACCCTCCAGAATCTATCTCATTTATAACCTGGGGAATACCTGCAATTTCTTACGCAGTCCCCCCTAATTTCTTGGGCTTGACTGTGTGATTCTGGACTTTTACTAATTGGACATTAGCAAACAGGAAGCCAGCAGAAGCTTAAAAAGAATTTTCCCTTTCTTGATGTTGGACACTGTTCCTTCATCATATGAAGAAGGCTGGAATACCTTGATGAAGATTTAGGGATCATTCATATTGTTTCCCCCAACAATAGACACCTAGGTTAGTCTTGGTCCAACTTCTGGCTGACTGCTGGCACATGAATGACTCAGGTGGAAACAGAAGAGCTGCCCAGGTAAGCCTCCACCGAACAGCTCATGTGAGTCATGGACAAATAAAACAGTTGTCTAAGTCACTGAGTCATGGACAAATAAAACAGTTGTCTAAGTCACTAAGTTATGGAGTAAGTTTTATTGTATTATTAAAAAATACATATAATACAATAGTAATACAAGAACCTTCTGATTCCAAAATGGCAGCATAGAAGCAAGCTGGCTTCACTCCTAGAACTAACATACAAGGATGAACCAGCTTCAGGGTCCACAGAGAAGTGAAAAAACTCCAAGCAGACTGTAAGAGAATCAGATTTCCATATCCACTATGGTACTACTCCCAATCTGCCCAACACCAAGTATACAGAAAATTCTCCCTAACTCATAGTTTCCATGAGTTGAAGGTAGAGAAAAAGTGAGATGGAGGTAGACGATCAGCTTTCTCACTGTCTTTGAGTCCCTCCTGGAACTGTTTCTGTCTCAACCCACAAGAAGCACTGTGAGTGCCTGAATGGAGAAAGACTCTAAGGACAGCCAAAGACAAAAGGGAGAGGTGAGACTACCACCCTCAGCCCTGGAAATTCTGTTCTGTAACTTGACCAATGGAGATGCCAAATCAGAGAGGTTACTCAGCAATACACACTATAGGAGGCATATTCCACAAGTTCCCGGGTGATGAACTCCTAGCTAACCTTTCCACATTGCCGTGATACGCCCTTTGGAAATTTTCCTATTAAGGATGGGCAGCACTCTGATTGTTTGCTAGAGCTAAGGCAAACCTGGAATTAAGCCACTATCTAGTGCCAAAAAATGAGGTAATGACCTAGCAGAAAAAAAAAAATAAGAAATTTAACAGGTAAATTAAAATGAATTTCCATAGATCATTCACCATGATCATATAGGATTTATCTCAGGGATGCAAGGAAGGATCATGTTCAACAGATGCAAATCAATGAATGTAATATATCACATTAACTGAACTAACAACAAAACCTGTATGCTTATTTTAAGAGATACTGAAAAATAATTTGATAAAATTCAACATCCCTTCAATAAAAAAAACCTCAATATACTGGATATAGGAGGAACATACCTCAGAATAATCAAGGCTATATATGACGAACCCACAACCAACATCACAGTGAACAAGGACAAGTTGAAAGCCATTTCGGTAAGATCTGGAACAAGACAAGGCTGCCCACTTTTACTGCTTTTACCTAACATAATATGGGAAATCCTTTCCAGAGCTATTAGGCAAGAGAAAGAAATAAATGGTATTCAAATTGGAAAGGAAGTACTAAGATTATCCTGATATGCAGATGACATGATCTACCCAAACACTCCACCAAAGAAACTGTTAGAACTGATAAACAAACTGAATAAAGTTGCAGGATATAAAGTCAATAGACACGTATCAACAGCATTTATATAAGCCAACGGTGAAGAATCTGAAAAAGAAGTCAAGAAGGCAATCTCATTTAAAATAGTTATAAAGAATGCAAAAGACGTAGGCATCAGTGTAACCAAAGATGTGAAAGATCTGTATGATAAAAGCTAGAAAACACTTTTTGTGTGTGTGTGTCATGTCATTTTTATTACACCATACCGTGTACATTAATGTAATCATGGGGTACAATGTGCTGGTTTTATATACAATTTGAAATATTTTCATCAAGCTGGTTAACATAGCCTTCATGGCATTTTCTTAGTTATTGTGTTAAGACATTTATATAGAAAACACTTTTGACAGAAATTGAAGAGGACACAAAAAAATGAGAAGATATTCCATGCTCATGGATCGGAAGTATTAACATTGTTAAAATAGAAATCAATCAATTTATAGATTTAATGCAATCATTTTTAAAATATGAAACTCATCACAGAAATAGAAAAAATAATCCTAAAATGTATATAGAACCACAATAAACTGAGAATCAGTAAAGACCACCCCCCAAAAGAACAAAGCTGGAGGCATCATACTACTTGACTTCAAAATATACAAAGCTATAAAAACCAAACCAGAATGGTAGTGAAATAAAAGTAAACATATACATCAATAGAATAGAATAGAAAACCTGGATATAAATCCACAAATGTATAGCCAACTAATTTTTGACAAAGGCACCAAAAATATACAGTAAGGAAAGGATGGTCTCTTCAATAAATGGTGCTGGGAAAATGGATAACCATATGTAGAAGAGTGAAACTAGACCCCTATCTCTCACTATAAACAAAAATCACAATGGAGTAAAGACAGAATCTAAGACCTGAAACCATGAAACATTAGGAAAGAAAACATTAGGGAAATGTTCCAGGACAGTGGTATGGAAAAAGATTTTTTTGTGTAAAATCTGAAAAAAGCATAGATAATTGAAACAAAAATAGATAAAGGGAATCACATCAGGATAAAAACTTTTGCACAGCAAAGGAAATAGTCAATAGATATCATATCAAGTGGGAGGAAAAATTCGCAAACTATCCATCTAACAAGGGATTAAAAATCATAATACACAAGGAGCTCAAACAACTCCATAGCAAAATAAATAAATTACACAAATAATCCAATTAAGAATGGGCAAAGGATCTGAATAGACATTTCTCAAAAGAAGACATGCAACAGTCATAAAAAAATGATCGACATTCCTAATGATCAGAGAAATGCAAATCAAAACTGCAATGAACTATCTCACCTACTTAGAATGCTTTTTATAAAAAAGACAGAAAATAACAGAGGGTGAGGATGTGGAGAAAGGAGAGCCCTCATACACTGTTGGTGGGAATGCAAATTGGTGCAACCACTATGGAGAACAGTATGGAAATTCCTGAAAATGCTAAAACTACAACTACCACATAATCCAGGAAACCCACACTAGGTATCTATTCCAAAGAAAGGAAATCAATATATTGAAGATTATATGTACTCCTCTACATAACTGCAGGATTATTTTTGTTTGTTTGCTTTGAGACACAGTCTCACTTTATTGCCCCTGTTGCCCGGTACAGTGCCATGGCATCATAGCTCACAGCAACCTCAGACTCTTGGGCTCAAGTGATTCTCTTGCCTCAGCCTCCCAAGTAGTTGGGACTACAGGCACCCGTCACAATGCCTGGCTATTTTTAGAGATGGGGTCTCGCTCTAACTCAAGCTGGTTTTGAATTTGTGAGCTCAGTCGATCTGTCTGCCTCAGCCTCCCATCTAAAAATCCCAGAGTGCTGGGATTATAGATGTGAGCCACTGCACCTGGCTATTGCAGGATTATCACAATAGCCCAAATATGGAATCACCCTTAGTGATCATAAAAGGATGAATGGGGTAAACAGACTATATATATATTTATATGTAAATATATAAATATATATATAATGTATGGCTCTATACATACATATGTACAATGGAATCTTATCCAGCCATAACAAAGAATAAAATCCTTTCATTTTGCAGCAACATGGATGGAACTAGAGGTCATTAAATTAAATGCAATTAGCCACACATTCTCATAAATATCACATATTCTCACTCTTATGTGAAAACTAATAAAGTAGATCTCATGAAAATAGAGAGTAGAGTATCTGGTTCCCAGAGGCAAATAAAGGGAGAGTGAAGGGAGGAATGAAGAAAGGCTTATTAATGGGCACAGATATGCCATTAATGACAGAAGAAATAAGACCTGATGTTCAATAGATCAGTAGAGTGATTATAGCTAACATTAATCTACTGTATATTTCAAAATAACTAAAAAAGAAAAATACATACATTCTGAGCACAAAAAAAAATATTTAAAGTGTTGGACATTCAAATTACCTTGATTTGCTTTTACCAATACATCAAATTATCACATGTACCTTGAAAATATAAATATTTATTATGTATGAATAAAAAATAATATAATATGTTAGGAATGGAAAGATGAATGAGACATATTGTAGGAAGATTTTCTCATTGAATGTGATTATGGAGATTCTAATCTTCAGCAACTCACAAAATGGGGCACAAGTACCTGGGTGCCAGGTGGGGCCTTGACATTCAGTAGTTGTGCTTTTCTGTAAATCACTGTGACTTGTCTGCTTGGCTTCTGCTGATTGAGAATTAGGAGGTTTCTCTGTTTCCATTATTGAAGGAAAAACAAAAAAACGTCATCTTGTTAAAAGATTCTTAGATTTTAGACTCATCTCAATTCCTGATGAAATGAATTTTCCTAAAGATTTCCTCAAAGCAATGAGGTAAATGTCATTTAAACAAGAAAATGGCAAAAACATGAAGGGACTAGTGATATATGACCCCAGATCTGGATCCAAAATCTATCTTACAAAAAGGATTGCTATCAGTTAGCTCCAATTAGCTCAGCTCAAATAATACTAGCTCTCATTTTAGAGAATTTCAAATTTAAATTTTCAAAATTATTTCACATCGTTATCTTATTTAGTGCTCTTGTCTTATCCTTTCTTTGTTCTCACACTATAAAACCTCCCCAACCTATATATCCTGAAGACCAAAAATCACATCATAATAAAGATATTTGTACCAGAATGTTTATTGCAGCCCAATTCATAATTGCTAAGTCGTGGAAGAAGCCCAAATGTCCATCGACCCAGGAATGGATTAGTAAATTGTGGT